>PISW01015195.1:0-17865 GCA_004023785.1 Mungos mungo | reverse complement strand
GGGGGATGCAGGGGGTGTGGGCAGTATAGATGAGGTTGGGGTGGGGGGGTTTGAGTGATGTGAGTGGGGTTGGGAGGTGCCGGTGGCATGGGTGTGGGGGGTGCGGGGAGAGTGGGGGGAGTGTGTGGGGTGTTGGCAGAGTGAGCGGTGTGTGGGGGCTGCATGGGGGGCGTGGGCAGTGGGAGCTGCTACAAGCACAGGCTTGGGTCAGACACACCTGAGTTCAAGCCCCATTTCTGCCCCTCATTCACTGAGTGATCTTGGCTAAGTCACTCAGCCTCTCGGTGCCTCAGTTTCCTCATCTGCAACATGGAGATACTGACTGCACCACCTCGGAGGCTTGTGGTGCGGATGGGCGAGGCGGTGAGGGGGAAGGGCTAGCCGGGGCCGGCCGCCACCTCAGTGCCATCCCTGGACGCCCACCTCGTTGCAGGTGACCGTCGCTGACAGCAGCATCGGCTCCCAGGCTCCCAGGGCATACTTGGACCAACAGCCCACAGGACCACCACCCCAGGGCAGGGCCTGAGGGCACTCTCCATAATTATCAAGAAGAAATCCTAGGAAAACTCAGGTCAACAGTAATGAAGGAAGTCCTCTGTGTTCTAGAAGCCAGTGATTGCAGATTTTTCACGCCAGCCCCAAGTTCTCTGAGCTCCTAACTGGGCCTCCCTCTGCCTGCTCTGCATTTTCAGGGATGCCTGGTAGGCGTCTGAAACCTTCCTATCCCAAGCAGGACCTCATTTCCTCCTCTGAGCTGCTCCTCCCCAGCTGACCTGCTCGGGGCATAGCACATGCACCCACCCTTGGGGCTCAGGCACCAACGCCCCCCACATCAGAGCCTTCAGCAAGTCCTGGGGTGTGGGCGCATGTGTACATATTCCCTTCTCAAGTCTGCCCACTTACCTCTATTCCGGTGGACACTGCCCTGGGCCCGGGGCCATTGCCGCAGCCCACTGCCCGCCCCTCTCCCCCCAGCCCTGCCCGGTTCTAAGCCCAGATCCCCACGGATGAGCTGGTCACAGCCACCTGGACCCCGCGTCTCAGGCCCTGACCCCACACACATCACCGGACTCCATGTCTGTGGAAATTCTGCGGGTACAAAGCTCTCCAACAGCTACAAAGGAAGTTCCAAAGAAGAAACTAACATTGAGTCTCACATTCCTCTGTAAAACAAAGTGTGCCTCCAAAAGAGTAAGAATGACATAATTTCATCCTAAAAGGCAGACCCTTCCAAAAAAAAAAAGTAGTTGGCAACTTTATAGCAACAGAAAACATGGATCTTTTTTCTCCCCCCTCATTGTGCCTGGAACCATCCACCCTGGGCCGCCATGACATTGGGTTCAAGTCTGTCCACAGGCTTCAATCAGGACTTTTCAGTCCCTGTCCCCTCCAGAGCCCGAGGGGCCCCAGTGTGAAGCATTCACTCCCAAGTCCATGCCTTCCCCCACCCCCTTCCCTCTTCTGCTCCAGGCTTGGGTTCGGGTCCCGCCAGCCCCAGCCTGGGATCCAGTGGTTAAGGGAGCAGGAACGCTATCAACCATGGGTCAGCAAAGTGAGTTCTGGTCCTGCCTCTCACTGAGTGACCCGGGGCAGGGCAGGTCCCCACTCGGGGCCTCAGTTTCCCCAACTGTACCATGAAGGGTTGTACTGAATGATCCCCTGGTGCCTCCTCCCCAGGGGTCCCAGAATCTGATTCTGAGCAGGTGGTCTTGCTCAGATGTTTGTGGGAAATGACACAAGCCCTGCCCTGACGGTGTCTCCTTGGGGGATGAGGAAGGAGGACAGACACTGTCCGGGGTTTGAACCATGAACTCCACAACCAGAAAGCAGGAGACCCGGCTATATGTCTGTCACAGTGACCTGGTTGCAAGGACCTTTCACCCCCAGGGTGAGCTGAGCATAAAAACGTGTCCCTGCCCAGAAATGGGGTTTTAGGATGAACTGGGCCAGTGACAAGGAGTGAAGGCCTCCTGGATGACAGAGCCTTGGGGAAGACGGGCCAACGGGGCGTCAGGAGAGAAACCTGATGGCAGGAGAGGGGACATGGGATTGGGGGGGTGTCACCAGCAGCAGCAGCAGCAGAATAGCAGCCAAGAATGAAAAGCCTACTGTGCACCAGTCTCCTGGGCACAGCCCAGCACACAGTAGGCACCTGTGTGGGTGGCCCCGATTAATCCAGGGGCTGCCGGCGAGGTCTGTCTTTGATCCTTTTGAAACCGCATCTCCTCTGGTTTCTGATGTCTCAAGCCAGCTGTCGGGAACTACCACGAGTAAAATCTCTGAAATGAAGTGAGCAGCTCTCTGGAAATAGAAAATGTGGTTTGATCCAGGAAATACGGTCCCCACCGTGGAAAGCCTTGTTGTCCCATGGAGGAGGCTGACCTGGGAACAACGGGGAGACAGCACAGTACTTGTCTTCACTATTAGTGCCCCTGTTTTACATGGAGGAGATGGGGTCCCAGAAGAGTCAAATGATTTGCCCAAGGTCACACTGCTCAGGATGGCAGAGCAGGTCTGAACCCCAGGCGTCCCTAACTAAGGCCCAGGCTCCTTCCCCCACCCCACCCTGGCCCACAGAGTATGGGAGAGGAGTTAGGAAAGGAAGAGGCCAGCCTGGGCTGGAGGCATCAGAGAGGGCTTCCTGGAGGAGGGGGAGCTCAGCCTGGGCCCTGAAGGACAGACCAGAGAAGAGAACGCAGGGGGATGGAGCAGCTCCTAGTTGGCTGCTCCCAGTTCTTTAGGCCTCTGGGTCTGGAATTCTCCAGGAAGAGGTTCAAGGTCTTCCTGGAGCAGGTGCCCCAGGAACCTCTCCCCAGAGCAGGTGGGGCTGTGTCCCACCCAGGCTGGAGGCTCCCAGGTAGGGGATGGTGGGCGGGGCAGAGCAGGGGCTGCTGGGAACTTCTGTTCTCTTGGCTGCTGTGCCAGGTGTTCCTGGATGGAGAGAGGACAGCAGAGTCCGTGCCAGTCTGCAGTGAGGGGACAGCGGTCTCACAGGTGTCCTGATGAGGCCCTCAGCCCATCGGCCCCACCCACTGTGAAGACCCAATGTCTCCTCGCAGGGTCCTGCACGGCCTGGGGCCTCACCTTTCCAAATTTCCCGAGGGAGTATCTCCCCCTGAAGGTAAGAACCCCCTCATTATGTCCACAGCCGGGAATATCAGTGCATTTCCCTCCCTGCTCTGCCCCAGAAACCCATTTCCCCATAAGGAGCCCGCAGGAGTCAGAACCCACATGGTGAAAACACACATCAGCGAGCTGCTGGGCAGGGGGTTCTTGGGAAGCAGGGAGCCGGAGAAGCCGTGGCTATTTTGGGAACAGGTGCCTGTGTGCGTGGGTGCATGTCCCTTCCCTGCACCGCCACCTTTCCAGGCTGGGCTGGAAGCTGAGTCAGCGAGTCTTCAAGCCTCACATCCCCCTCCCCTCCTTCTTGCCTTTCATCTTTTCCTTCCAAAGATATTTACTGATGCCAGTTAGGTGCAGCCCAGGCCACTGGGATGACGGAGACAGGTTCCAGCCCTTCGTGGACAGCCTGCCTCGGTACAAGTCCCGGACAGAGAGAGACTACAGTGACAGCATTCATTTATTTACACTTCTGTAGCACCTGCTAGGTGACAGCAACCATATGAGGGAAACTGACAGTGAGCAAACCACCGTGGGGGCTGCCCCACAGAGCTCACGGTCTGGAAGGCAGATGAGGTTAATCTACACCATGTGGTTGGGGCGTCCTGGCTGGCTCAGCTGTTGGACTGTGGGACTCTTGATCTTCGGGTCGTGAGCTTGAACCCCACGCTGGGTGTGGAGCCTATTAAAACAATACAAACTAGGGGCACCTGCATGGCTCAGTCGGTTAAGCCTCCAACTTCAGCTCAGGTCATGATCTCTCGGATCGTGAGTTTGAGTCCCACATCGGGCTCTGTGCTGACAGCTCAGAGCCTGGAGCCTGCTTCCGATTCTGTGTCTCCCTCTCTCTCTGTCCCTTCCCAGCTCATGCTCTGTCTCTCTCTGTCTCAAAAATAAATAAACATTTTAAAAAATTTAAAAAATAAAACAATAAAAACTAAAACCACACAATGAAATACGATGACATGGGCCTAAAGAACAGGGTCCCCGTGCTGTGAGAGCGTATAGTGGAGGGTGGGGGTCAAGGGAGACTGGACCATGCTTCCCTGAGGATGCAGTGCCTGGATGGGGGCCTGGGGGCGGGGCAGGACTTTCTGCCAGAGGAACGGGGCTCTGGGGCAGCGCCAGCCCCGCTCATGCCTGCTGCTCTCTGTCTGCTGGAAAACCAGCACTCAACAGACGAGCAATGGTGGGAACCGAAAGATTGTTGTTCAGGAAGACGGTGGCCTCAAGTCTCAAACACCACCTTCTCCATCCAGGCGAGGCCTGTGGGTTTTAAAGGGGAAGGCACAGGAAAGAGGAGGGGCCCCCATGCAGGAGAAGCAGGTGCCCGGGCAGTTAGTCGTGCGTCGGCGTGAACCTGAACAGGCTTGCTGGCATCTGTCTCTGCTGTTTTTGAACATAGTCCGGCCTCGTCTTCGGGGAAAGATGGGGCCGGCGCTCCTCAAGGCCACTGGTCTGTGAACCTCAAAGAAAGTAGGTTAGTTCTGCAGAAAAGCAGTTGGCAAACAAGGAGTAAATAAGCTTGAGGCATGTGACCCCTTAGGACCAGTTGGAGGGCTATTACAATAGCACGTGCAAAGGTCCTACAGCCAGTTGGAGGTGGGTGGCCCTTGGAGACTGTGAGAAGCTTTAAGACCTGTGGGACTGAAAGGCAAGCAGCGAGTGGGGGGCCTGGAGGAGGGAGCCTAGGCCAGACCACGTGTGGCCTCAAATGCCAGGTTAAAGATTTGAGTCTCTGTCCCAAGAACGGTGCAGCCCTCAGAGCATTTAAAGTGGTGGCACCAGGGGCACCTGGGTGGCTCAGTCGGTTGAGCGTCCGACTTCGGCTCAGGTCATGATCTCATGGTTCGTGGGTTTGAGCCCCGCGTCGGGCTCTGTGCAGACTGCTAGCTCAGAGCCTGGAGCCTGTTTCGGATTCTGTGTCTCTTTCTCTCTCTGCCCCCTCCCTGTTCATGCTCTGTCTCTCTCTGTCTTTCAAAAATAAATAAATGTAAAAAAAAACAAAAGTAGTGGCACCAGAAAAGAGAGTTGAGGTTAGATTCGTTACAAGCTCACTCATCCACTGACCAAATATGACCTCGAAGTGAGTCCCCTAACATGCCCCGCCCTGGTGTTTGTCCCCATCTTCCCCATGGTCACACCCACTCAGGCTCACACGCAGCTCAGGCGCGCTGTCCTCCGGGGAGCCGTCCACCACCTCCAGGATGAATTCTTGCACAACCTCTTGTGCTCCCGCAGCAGCCTGGGAGCGTCCCTGTGCCAGGCCCCCAGCACCCCCCCCCCCGGAGTCTCGTGAGGGAGGCCACTGCCTGGACCCTAGAGGTTGGCGGGAGGGGTCATATTTTAATCCCTCCCTGTCAGTTCCCCTCCAGACCAGAAGCTCCAGGAGGGCAGGCCAAGATCAAGGCCATCTCATGCACTATCATGCTCCTGGGGCCTCTCGCACAGTGGGGGAGGTACAGAGGGGTGGGCTGGCGGGGAGGGAGGGGTAGGGGGAGGAGGAGAGGGACATAAAGGGACTTTGCCCCATCAACACAGAGCAGAGCGAGGACAGGAGACAGAAGAGCCCTGGAAATTCGTAGGTTGTGAGACGTGAGGGAGGGAGGCAGACCCGATAAGATTGAAAGTGGGTTGCACTGTGACCTGCAACATTTTAATCAAGTACAAATTGCTCTGGGCCCCGCGGGCAGACAGGAGCGCTGGTAGGAGCCCGCATCTTGGAAGAGCTTTCTGGAGTGAAATGTTTCTTACAAGGGTCATTGCACACGAAGCTGCGTGCGTCTGAGATGCCAAGGGCCGCGGAGAAATCCCAGTACCTCGGCCCGGGGAAAGGCAGGGGGCCCGACCCGAGGCTGGCGTGGCGTGTCTGGCCCGCTCCTGCCGAGGCAGGGGGCTTGGGCTGAGGCCCCGGGGAGGAAAGGGACCTCCAGCCGTGCCCATGGGTCATGATCTCCCGGGACCGCCGTGTGACCTCTGCTTGTCCTTCCCAGACCTGCCTTGCCCACCTCTGGGTGAGAACGAGCCAGGCGGGCTGGGAAGTCCCAGGTGTCCCCAGCCGGAGGGTCCCTCCCAACGCACCCAAGGACACTCACTGAAGTGTCCTGATGTACTCGGAGCCCTGCATACGACCCAATGGATCTCGGCTGTCCCAACTGCCCGCTGTCAGCTGCCTCATCTCTAAAACAGGAATATTTCACTCATTCAGCAAATACGTATTGAGTGCTGGGAGTGTGCGAGGCAGTGTCCTAGGTGGGGGGGGACAGGTCAGGTGCTTGCTTCCGTGCCGTTCCACCTAGTGGACGGTCTTCCTGTGCTCCAGGCTTGAGGGGTCAGGGTGACAGGCGTAGGGCCCAGGACACAGGAAAGCTGTGTGGGAAGAAGGACAACAGCAGAGACGGGCCTGGGCTCTGAGGTTTCATGGGTGCTAACACCTCCTTGCCCCGGCCCTGAGGATGGGTGCTGCTTCCTCACAGCCTCACAGGCTCAGAGAGGTCAAGTGCATTGCTCCAGGGCATACAGCTAGCCCAGGAGGGCGCAGACCAGATCCTGTCCCCGTGCGACTTCCATGACCCCAGCCTGCAGTTCTGGCCCCAAAGACACCTTCTGCAGCCGGAGTCATACCCCTGGGTCTGTTTTCGAACCTGCTTCCTGCCTTTGGCTTCCCCAGAACAGGCCTGTCGTGCCTGTGTCTCAGCCACACCCCACAGCCAGTCAGGTCCCAGTGGGCTGGAATGCCCAATGGAGAGGAAGGAACAAAGGAATGAGCAGACTAGATTCTCTGGCCCTCAGTTTCCTCACCTGAAAAAAAAAAGTGGGAGACCAATTCCTCCCTCACAGGTTGGCTTCAAGGATTCCATAATTTGATGTGAATGAGATGAACTATTTACCAAATCGTCTGCAATTTTTCCCCCAGAGCCCTCAGCCTGCATGCTGGCCCCCTGCAATGTGACCTCGAACCTCCTCCCATGGAGACGTGGAGCCTCTTCTCCCGCCCCTGTGTCTGGCCTGCTTTGGGGACTTGCTCTGGGCCAAGGGAAGGTGCAAAAGGGACATGCCCCTGGTTCTGCCCCAGACATCAAGACATTCTCCCTTTCTCCCCTGGGCCCCAGGACCTCTGCATGAGGGGCACCAGGCGCCAGCAAGTGGACCACAGCTGCATCGGTCTGTCGGCAACAACAGAGCCCCCAGGGGAGGAGAGAGCCCAGCCAGGCCAGCCAAGCCCACCCCTGCCCACTGCCCCCTGAGCTGGCTGGTCTGGGGCCAGCCAGCGTCAACTGGTCCCCAGACTCGTAAGCCAAGTCACTGCTTCCTGTTAGAGACCCCTGAGTGTGGGGACGGTGTTACCCACGACAGCTCACCAACAGAGCAAGTAATGTGCCTGAACGTAGCTGCCTTGCTCCTTCCCACAGGAGGCAGCAGGGGAAGGGCCATCACACAGAGCCAGAATCACGTGACGCATCCATGTCACGCAGGATGGATCAGGGGAGGAAGACTTCCCTGCAACCTGAACCCTGGGGAGTCGCAGGAGGAGGCAGACATGAAACCTCTCTCTGTCTCTGCAGACACTTCCAGAAGATAAAGGAAACTTGACTTATCAGCATTACCCAAGACATTGGTGGCAGGCAAAGATGCATTTTTAACAATTCAGCCTTGCAGACGTTCACAATTTGTCTCAATAAATGCCAGGGTGACTTGTTTCCTTCCCTTCCCCTTGCTTTGAAATGAAGTGCAGTGAGAAGATGAAGGATTGACACGCGGAAAAACTCACATTGAGATTTTTGGATAACAATCCATCAGTCACACTCCGTGCTGAGCAGAGCGGAGCATACCAGTGGGCTGAGACAGTTGAGGCAGGGGTGGGGTTGAGCTGACGGAGGCAGGGGTGGGCGGGACATGGGTAGCTCCAGATGCCCTGGGGTTAGGTGGATGGGGAGGAAGGAGACCAACATTTAAGGTAACCCACTGTGAGGCCCGGAGTGAGTCCCCAGGTCGGAGAGCCCTGCTCTGGGCTGCACAGCCACACAGGGATTCTGTAGGGCCCCAGAGGATGTGGCCCCTGAGTCTGTATCTCCCCTCCTCCACCTTGCCCTGCTGGTCCAGCCTCCTAGGGCTCTTGGCCTTAAGGCCCCAGACCCATTTTAGATCCCATGCAGGACTCTACCTCGAGTCCCTCCCCCAAGAGAGGCCCTGGAGTAGCTGTTGGAAGAGGGTTGAAGGTGCAGATGTTCTTGGCTGGGCAGACTGTGGACTCGGCACAAGTCAGACCTCGCTGGTGTGGACAGAGGAGGGAAGGCAATAAGAGGAATGTAGAGGGATGAGGCCCCCCCCGACCCCGTGCATACCCTCACCCCACAGGGCACTTGCCTTGCATCAGCTCTCCCGGGCTGAGCCCTCTGGTGGCCCAGGGGCAGGCAGCACGACCCCCGCCTGCAGAGAGGGGAAGTGGAGCTCAGTAGGCCAGGTGCTGCCCGAGATCACACTTAGCTGGCAAGGGGCAGAGTCACGAGGAAAGCCCTGTCTGGCCACACCCAGACCCCGTGGATGGCGGACAGGCCCTTCAGCACAAGATCTGGAGCGTGGACGCACCCCAGGCTGCTTGGCTGTGAATCCCTCCTCTGCTCTCGCCAGCAGCTGACCTCATGCCAGGACCTGCCCCCTGGTACCTCAGCCGCCTCACCTTGGATGGCAATTCAGTTCACGATGTGTCTTTGTTCACTTGGGCTGTTGTAACAAAATACACCATTGAAGGGGTGGCTAAGACAATTACTTCCCACGGTTCTGAAGGCTGAGAATCCCAAGGTCAAGGTGTCAGCAAAATGGTTCTTGGCGAGGGCATGCTTCCTGCCTTGGAGACGGCCACCATCTTGCCATGTGCAAATGTGACCTCTTCCTGCATGAGCAAGGGGGGTGAACTCTGGTCCCTCTTCCTTTTCCCACGAGGACCCTGGTTCCATTACCAGGGCCTTCCCTGATGACCTCACTGAACCTAATCAACTCCCAAAGGCCCCTCCCCATCAGGGATTAGCACTTCAGTGTATGAATTCGGGGCGAGGGCAGGGACTCAAGTATTCAGTCCACAGCACAATTGTTTACTGGACCCTGCAGCGGCCCCCAGTGAGTCCCCCATCCATGTTTACCCCCCCGCCCCCCAGCGACCAGAGGAATCTCAGCGGGACTGAATTTTTGATTCAGTGTTTTGCTAAGATCTCCCCGCCTTGGTGGGGGAGGGCGGGCTCTCCTGCAGGGGTCCGGTGGAGTGTGAGGGGGTTTGAACCAAGGTGGAGGTGGTGGAGAAGGCATGGAGGTCAAGCAGGACAACTGTCCAGGGTCCTGAATTCCCAGAGCAGGGTGACAGGCGGATGAGGAGCAAGACCCTAGCCGAGCCAGGGATTGGATGCCAGGAGACCAGCAGGGCAGGGAGGGCCACGCAGGGCAGGGGCTCCTGGGGTTTAGGAAGGTAGGACAGGTGTGGGGGCAGGAATGGGAGCCAGCTGCCCCTCAGGATGTCGTTGAGCAAGGACGACAGGATGTCACACAGCCCTGCGGCTCCCTGAGGGGTCATTAGGGCACAAGACGGGCCCATAATCCTCACCCTGTCCTCCTTCCAGATGCCTTGTTACCCCTTGCCCATTAGTGTGGGCACCGGGGACAGACGTGAGAGTGAGCAGGAGGATGCGGGGACCCTCCGGCCTGTCAGCAGCGGCAACAACTAGACGCTTACAAAAGTCCCCTTATTTCTCCCCGGGCGTGAACCCTGCGGAAAAAGGGATGTTTCCTGCCAGATCGTCCCCCGTAGACACGTTTGTCACAGGCTATTGTGTAAATCCGTGTTTGGCCCATTTATGAGATGTGATTTTTCCACTCGACTGGCCTTAATGAAGCTTCTCCAACTCTCAAAATGTGGCCGCTGTCAGGAGCCCAGAGAGGAGCCATGAACATGCTGGGGCCAGGCCGGCGGGCTCTGAGCCGCCTCGTGCTGCAGGGAGAGTCGAGGGAGGGCCAGGGGTCATGCTGCTCTAGACGGGTCGGTCCCCAGGGAGAAAACGTGTGACATCAGAGAAGGGCCAGCTCAGGTCCCCTTCCACCACTAGGCTTACTGAGGCCCTACTATGTACAGACCTGCATGGGGCCTGGGGTGCCGGGTGAACGGAGAGGGCCCTGCCCCCAGGAGCCTGGAGTGGGGAGGCAGGAAGGACAGGAGTGTGCAGGGCGGGAGAGGAGCAGGGAAGAGAGTACAACAGGGTGATGTTCAGAGTCTGGTTGTGATGACCTTGGATGGCAGAGACTGGAAAGGCCTCTCTGTGAAGGGAACCTTTGAGCTGAGTCCTGAAGGATGAGGTGACAGATATGGGGAGGGGGCAGGGATGATGGAGAGAGAGGCCCACACCCAGGTCTACACCCAGGCCACGCTGTGCTGTCCTCTGCCCACCCCTTCCCGCCTTCCCCTCCTCCTCCCTCAGGGCTTACTTGAAATCATTCTTCCTCCAGGAAGGCTTCCTTGACTCCTCAGACAGTTTGGCAAGGAGGAGGGTGTTGTTCAGAGTTTTGACTCTTGTCCTTTACTACAACATTCAAGGTGAATGTCTTGTTCAACTTTTTCCCCTTCTAGACACCAACTACCTCCTGCTAGACTGCCAGACACATCCTGCTAGACATTGGTGTGGGGAGACAGCGTCTGTCTTTGGCACACAGCAGCCCCGGCACCCGGCACAATCCTGGCTCACAATGGGCACTCAGCAAATGTTTGTTGAATGACTAAAGAAAGCCATCCAGCCCAACATAATTTTCTCCTGCCAGCTTCTCACTTCCCCTCTTTATTACTTACTATTCTTGTGAGGTTGCAGGGTGATGTAATGTGACTGCTCTGGGACACTGAGCTGTTGGTCAGTCCTTAGAGTAAGCGGCCTTTTAGACGCCATCTGCGCCCCACGATCCTCCCATCTAGGTATTCACACATTTGTGTAACTCACTCCCCTTGGGTGTAGACAAAGCTTACCATTTCACTTCTTCCAGAACATGCCAGGAAGGATAGGATTCAATCTAATAGCGGGTTTGGGGGGATTGTTCTCACTCTTTCTTTTAAAAAAATTGTTTTTAGTTTATTTATTTTGAGAGAGACAGAGAGAGTGAGGGAGAAAGGGGCAGTGAGAGAGAGGGAGAGAGAATCCAAAACGGGCTCCATGCTGTCAGCACAGAGTCCAACGTGGGGGCTTGATCCCACGAACTGTGAGCCAATGCCCTGAGCCAAAACCAAGAGCCAGATGCTTACCCGACTGAGCCCCCCAGGTGCCCCCCATTCTCTGTCTTTGATTGCTAATCGTGGGGGGAAGCAGCTGCTGTGTTATAAGTGGAGAGATCATGCGCAAGAGTGAGTTTGGAAGCAGAGCCTCCCCTCGTCGGCTCTGAGATGGGACAGTGCTGGCCAATGCCTGGATTGCAGACATGTCAGAGACCTTGAGCTGGAGGCGTCCCGTCACCCAAGCCCAGATCCCTGACCCACAGAAACTGTGAGCAAATCGACGTTTGTTGTGTTAATCTGCCAGTTTTGAGATCTTTTGTTACACGGCAATCGGTAGTTAATGCAGCCGTTCAGTGGCGTAAAATCCCCTTGTGCCTCCACATTGCTGCAAGATGATGTTCAGAATCTCTTTCACTAGGACTGTCAACAGCTTGAGGTCACATCTTGTTCTAATCCTACAGGTGCCTTCAACACCCAGCACAGAATCCAAATTATCATAGTGTATGTTATTTGTTTGTGGGATGAAAGAAGAAAGGAAAACTGAAATTCATGAGTTTTTTTTTAAAGTTTATTTATTTTGAGAGAGAGAAAGAGAGCATGTGGGGGAGGGGAAGAGAGAGAAAATCTCAAGCAGGCTCTGCACTGTCAGCACGGAGCTTGACGCAGGGCTCAAACCCACCAACTGTAAGATCATGACCTGGGCTGAAATCAAGAGTTGGACATTTAGACAACTGAGCCACCCAGGGACCCCATGAAATTCGTGTTTTTAAACCTCCCATTATGTGCAGCCTTGTAGGCTGGGTGGAACTGACCATCCTGAGAGACAGGTGGGACACGATTGAGCTGGGTCACTCAGGAATCACATTCGCCTTGCCGCACAACCGATTCAGAGGCATTCAGACCAGGGTAAATCTTAGATTTTTCTTCCTGAGAATTATGGGGACCTGGATGTTCTCCGTCTTTTTGAATAGCTGGAGTGAGAACATAAAAGTGAAACTTGATGTCGCCATCTTGTCACCATGAATGAAACCAGCCTGAGGCCAAAATCAATATGTAAATTTGGCTACAGGGGAGAACACTATTTAAAAAAAAAATTAACCTGACACCATGATCAAGCCATCCCTGAAGTCTTTATTGGGAACATTTTAGTTCTGTGAGCCGGTAGACTCCCTCTATTATTTTGGGAAGTTGGTGTTATTTTGTTTGTTTGTTTCTAGAAACTGAAAAGATCCCATGTGAAACCAGTTTCTATTTTTTAAATCTCCTTCTTCTTGTTCTCTATTCTGCCCGGTTCCCTGATGAGGCTGTTACTCAATGTTTCTATATGCTTGGCCTGTCCTGCAATGGAGACTTATGTTAAGAACACAATTAGAATGATTAGACAGTCCCGAACTTAGAGCAGCTCACTCTCTCCGTGGGAGGGAGCAGCAAACAAAAGACAGGCGTGATGACTCCATATTTTCTGACAGAGGCATTTGAAGCATGAAAGACGGAGCAGTTCGTTTTTCCTGGCGGGATCAGGGAAGGCTTCTAGGGCAGGCGACGCCTGAGCTAGTCTTTGGGGAGGGCTGAGAATTTCCCCAGGTGGGAGGGAGGGCAGGTACTTCAGACATGGGAGACATGTCCCAGAAGTGGGGAGGTGCCTAATGCATTAGGGCAATTTATGCTACAATCAGGGGTGAGGGTCGACACAGAGCAGAGGCAGGAGGCAAGCCTGGAAATGCCCCGGAAATCTCAGCAGCAGCTGACCTTCGATGTGTGCTAAGAGCATCAGGACCTCTATCCAAACACAAGACAGGACCATCAGAAGTGTTTGAGCAGTCAACACGGCACAGTCTCTGAAGGGTTAGACCCTATGACATCAAAAGTCCCTTCCAGCTCTGAAACAAACCAGCAAAGCCAGCAACGGCTGTTGACTTTATTTAGCAAAAACGAACAGATTTGTTTGAGTTGAAGTTCTACAAACAGGTTCATGAAGTCCTAGGAGGATGCTGGGGGCAGATCACAGAGAGCAGAGCTGGTGGGGGAGATGTGGGTCCTGGTCACCAGGGCTCCCTCACATAAGGGTCCCATGGAGAAGACACAGACCATCTTTCTGGGGACATTGTCCCCCTCAGCTGGTTTTATCTCCCAGATGTGCCAACAGCACTGGGACCCTCCACTGCTTCCGCTGGGGATCCTCACACCAAACTCTGAGGAACAGACTTCCTCGGGCCAGACCCCCTCCTCCCACAACTGGCCTCAAATAAAATCGAACCTCCTTCCTGCTCTCTGAGATAGTTTACAGTCCCATCTCCTTTGGGAGGCAGCTCATCTCATCAAATTGGTAGAAACCAGAGCAGCAGTTAATAGCGGACCTTTGAAGAAGAAAGTCAGGTCAATAAAACATCAAAGGCAGTTTGGCTCCCTAGGTAACAACGAATAATGGTGACAGTGTCCCAATTCCCCCCCAGCAAAGCAGAGCTTTGGAGGTCCCCAGTGGAGGTAAAGAAACTGCTGTTCTTCAATATAATCAGGAAAGGCATCCTTCCATGACCCCATATGATGGATCCTGTCTCTGGGACGGACCAGGAAACCAGAGTGTGGTAAGCCAACCCCCTCTACCTGAGGACTCCAGCCGCACACATCTCACCTCTCTGCTCACCTGGTGGGACACATTCCAGGAGGATCTGGGAATGTCAGGATCTGGAAGAATGAAGTTTGAATTCGGTCTTGTAAAGCCCTGGGAAAATGGGGGGAAAATTGCTCATGGTTTTGTTGTAGGGGGTTAAAGGGCAAATGTCCATCATACGTGGAACACGAGGTCTTGCAAAGCAAAACATATCTTCAGCGAATACCACCCCCTTCTTTCCTTCTCCTGCTTATAGATGAGGCAACGAAGCCCTGAGTATTATTAAAGGCAATGTTTGCTGCTCTGAAAACCAAAGCCTCGCATATAAAGGTCCAACGTGACACAAGTTGATGTGTTTTTCATGTAAAGAATAAATCTCACTGATGGGTAGGTGACTCCCCCAGAGGGTGATCCCAGACCCAGGCCCCTGCCATCTTCTAGCTCTGCCATTTTCAGCACATGGCTTTTGAAGCTGAGGTCTTCCTGCTCCTCTGTGTCAGGCTGGCAGAAAGGTAAGAAGCTTGAACAAGGTTCTCAAGGACCTGGCATGGAAAACGCACATGTCTCTTCCACTCATATTCTATTGGCTGGAATGCAGCCATATGATCCCACCTACTGCAAAGGAGTCTGGGAGATGTAGTCTTGCTGTGTACCCAGGGAGAAGGAGAACTGTATTTGGTGAACATATGGACAGTCATTTCTACCTCGGGAGTAGTGAAATGATATCCCAGGAGAGCCAGTGGGTTAATAGCAGAACCCAGGCTCCTGAGCAGGCACCAGGGCCCCTGACTCTTCCCTCTACACATCACACTAAAGTGAGACAAGATCTCAGGACTGGCCAATGGACCCAAAACAAAGGTTTACCCGAGCAAGGGGAATGGAGGCTACCAATGGTCAACAGTTGTTTCGGATTCCTGGCAGGAATTATGGGTGGGGGGCAGGGAGCCACAGCTCCAGGGCTCTTGGCTTTGAAGTTGGTCCAGATGTAGAGTTGGCCTCAGGGTCCCCTTGGAAACCCTTTATTCAGGAACCTGGGATTGTTGCCTTTATATATCCCACTGGCCTTTCTGAGCCCTAAATGAATAATCCTTAACCCATTTTTCTGGTACTTTCCACACATTGACACCCTCATAACTTGCCCTTCCCTCTCAGGGTCTTGCACTTTGGCTGAGAAGAGCTGATACGATCAAGGTACCGTACTTGGGATGGTGCCGATTCAAGGGGTATGTCGTCTCCGGAGCTGGACTCGACAGGAAGCCCTCGAGCAGGAAGATGATCATGCAGGTCACCAGTTTCAAACCTTCCCACTGGACTGAGGAAGGCACTGACACTCAGAGATACGAGGCTTTGTAAATACACATAACCCAACCCAGTGATTCACTGCTAAGAATTTAACTCTCAGAAACAGAGATGTACATGGATATCAAATATATGGAATGTTGCTTATGATAGTTAACAACTGGGTTGCACATGTTACCATAGGAGTTAGGTAAAGTTATTTATGACACGTCTATGCAACGGACAACTGGGCAAGAATTCCGCCATTAGAAATGATTCTGCAGAAGATAGATGGCAAGGGAAGACGTTTGTGATCTCATAGATGTAAACAGAAGGTTTTAGAACAGAACATAAGGATGTTCTCTTTTTCATGAGAAAAATGTTAAAATACAGAATCACATATGCACGCATATACACCAAGGTTTGACAGTACTTTGATGATAGGATTAAGAGTATTTTTTCTTTCCTTTGTATTTTCTACAATAGACATTTATAACTTTTCTAAGAGGAAAAAATGTACTCTTATATTGAGAATCTTGGAGGTTTTCATTTTGGCGCCCCTGGGAATTTATAATACCTAAGAATAAGGACTCTCCATTCTGTGACTTTAACTCTTAGTCACCAGGAGTGTGTGAAATGGAGCCAAGTCTCCTGAAGGTATGATCTGGGCTTCTTTTGCCTTGGAGATCCTTAGGGATTTTTTGTTTGTTTGTTTGTTTGTTTGTTTGTTTTTGGGGGGGTTGGGGGAATTTTTAAAGTGTTACTGATTTTGGCTTTCTAGTGTATAATTCCAATCAATATCTGAATTCCTGGTTACATTTGAGTACGTGTGAAGCAGTTCAACAGCACTGAATTAGTCAGCTAGAACCTTGTGACAAACAGTCCCAAATCTATGGGATGTTTTGCAGCAAGCATCACTACTCACACATCTACAGGTTGACAGCTCTAACCTGCACAGTGGGCACAGGTCTGGTATGTGTGTCCTCCTCCCTCCTGGGACCAGTGGGCTGGACAGAACATCAGCTTTTCATGGCAATGGCAGAGGTGCAAGAGGGCGCACAAGACCATATGATCCCTCTATGGGCTTGACTCAGAACCAACAACTGTCCCTTCCACGTTGACCAAAAGACATGGGCTGACCCTAATATCAAGAGGCTGAGGCTCACTCTGCCTTCCGTAGGAGGAACCTTGTGATGTGACAAGCGCATGGATACAGGGCACAGGACTGGAACCAGTCCTGTCACCCAGCACCACACACCCACAAATGATCACTGAAGCCAGGTCATGGCACAAGATGGTGGAACACACCCTGAACTCTTTAAAAATAACACAATTTCCCCCACTGACTCTAAAAGTAACACATGCTTACACTGAACAAATATGAACGCGGGAAATTAAGTTTGCCATAATTCCTTATCCTTGGATGGTCCTTGTTAGGATTTTGCTTCAATTTCCCTGCAGTAAGCCCATCAGTTTACATGCTCAAATAAACATACGCATATTTATAGATATAACAACAGTGGGCTCAGATTTTATTTGGTTTTGTACACTATCTCTTCCACTTTCATTTTATGAGCTTTGCCTTGTACGACTGAATATTATTTTCAAACATGTTTTTCTGTGGCTGTACAATATTTTAAATCGAGAAATTTTCTGTCTTGCACTATCTGATATGAGAGCCACTGACCACAGGGGCCTGTTGGGCATTTGGCACATGGTTGGGCTGAACGGAAAAAGTGTAAGTGTAAGATATAGATGGAGTTTGAACACTCTGGTACCAAAAAGAGAATGTTCCTGAGCAAACTGGAGCCCCATGAATGTTCAGCTGACGATGTGCCTCACCCACAGTGCCACCCCCAGCAAGGACCTTGGAAAGTGCCCCCAACGCAGAACAGGTGCCAGAGCTATAGCCACACATGAACCTGCCTCTAAGGGGAGGGGATTCCGAGGTGGGGGAAGGGCCTGGCCACTCTAGACGCTGTGTAGGAAATGGACTACAGGGGACAGAGGAGACAGCTGGACCATGGCTGGGCTGTCCACGTTGTCTCTGGTTGAGGACAGAGACGGTGATGCATGAACAAGGGGTGATGGCCATTCAGATGGTAGAGGCAGAGAGATGGGGGAATGCGGTGTATGTGCTGACTTGGGGGAGGGGAGGAGAAGCCTCAGGGTGACGACCCAAGAGTACAGATCTTCCTCGACTTTCGACGGGGTCGTGTCCCAACAAACCCATCATAAGCCGAAAATATAGTAGGTCTAAAATGCACTGAATACACCTGGCCTACCGAACGTCGTGGCTTAGCCTGGCCGCCCCTACACGTGCTCACAACACACACTGGCCGTCAGTTGGGAAACATCACCTCACAGCAAGTCTGTTTCAGAAAAAAAGTGCTTCATAGCACATGTAACTTACTGGATGCCGCACTGAGTGGGAGAGACAGCAGGGGTGTGTGGGTGCAGGATGGAAGTACAGCTCCGGTTGTCCACCCTCACCATCGCTGGCGCGGCCACCCAGCATCAGGAGAGTCCCACACTGCAGATGGCCCGCCCGGGGAAGAAAGCAACATGCAAACTCGAAGGACGGTTTCTACCAAATGCATATCACTTTTACAAG
>PISW01015194.1:0-17889 GCA_004023785.1 Mungos mungo | reverse complement strand
TGTTACCTCTAAAATCGTTGTTTCTGGAGATTTTTCTCTGTTTCTTTCTAGTCTTTATTGCTTTTAGTCTTCCTTTCCCACTCAAAGAGAGTCCCCTTTAATATTTCTTGCAGGCCCTTTTAGAGATCATGAACTCCTTTGGTTTTTGTTTGTCTGGGAAATCCTCTCTTTCCTTCTACCTGAATGACAGCCTTGCTGGATAAAGTATTCTTTGCTGCATATTTTTGAATTGAGCATGTTGAAGTCATTATGCCACTCCCTTCTTGTCTGGAGGTTTCTGTGGAGAGATCTGCCACAATTTTTTATCCTTTATAGGTTAATAAGTTCTTATATTGTGTTGTGTTGCTTTTAGGGATTTTGTTTATCTGTCTATTTTGCCAATTTTACCATGATATGTCTCAGTGTTGGCATGCTTGTGTTGATATTGATGGAGGTTCTCTGAGCCTCCAAATGTGGACTTCTGTTTGCTACCTAGTTGTGGGGAGCCAGAAGAACAGAGATAAGCTGCCTATAGGCAGGGAAGTGCCACTCCCTGTCAGGAGAAGCCAGAAGAACAAAAATCAACCGCCTGCAGGCAGGGTAGTCGCAGCCCCTCAGGCGCTGTGCTAAAAACTTTAGTTTGGTTCCTCCTTTAATCTCTTGACCTTGTTTCCTAGCAACCGACCAAGGTCAGCTGCCTTGTTTCCCCGCCCTGAACCTTATTTAAGGTGTGGGTATTTTCTCAACAAACAGAGGCTTGATCAGAAAAGCTTGCCTTGCCTCTCATTCTCTGTGCTCCCTGCCCTATTCTCTCTCCCTCTCTCAGGAACCCGCGACAATCGACCTACCCGCCAGCCGGGACGAAACAGACACCTACTTTGTGGAAATTTTCCACTATAATTCACTCACACAAAACTTCTTCCCTTTTCTACCTCTCTTCTTCTTTTGGGATTCCTTTGAATAGAATGCTATTGCACATTATGAGGTGCTGAGTTCCCTCAGTATACATAAGAGATGCAATGTTTTATTTCTCCCCTTCTTTCCTTCTTCATTTACCCCAATATTTTATCTTCTATGTCACTTACTCATTCATCTGCTGCATCTATCAGCCTTCAGGTCGTGCTATCCAATCAGTTTCGCATCTCGGTTACAGCATTTTTTAAACTTCAGCCTGACTTGTTTTTAGGTCTTTTCTATCTGCAGTAAGAGTATCCTTCATGTCTTCTATGCTTTCCTCAGGCAAAGCTAGTATCCTTATGATAGTTTCTAAAAATTCTGTTTGAGGCACATTACTTATATGTCTTTTAATAATATCCCTGGAAATGACTTTCTGTTGTTTTTCTTTTGGGATCAATTCCTCCATTATGCAGGATGTCTATGTCTCTGCCTTCTTCTGGGTTTTAGGAAATCCTGTTATGTTTTCGGCTTCTAGAGTAGTGACTTTATTAAGAAGAGTTCACATACGGTCCAGGGCCTGACACTTCAGGAAGCTTTTCTTTTGTGTGCTGTGTACACTGTGCTGTCCTATATTGTCTGCACTGTCCCTCTGGTCAGTCCTCTGCAGAGTTTCTCCTTGGCTCCAGTGAGGACCTTGTCCACAGTGTTGTGAGTTTTAGCTAGGTGAGATTGGTCTGCTTGTTAACAGAGGCTAATTCCTATTTCCCCTAGAGCTGAAGCTATGACTCACTACATGGTCCATAGACTTGGTGAGTGTAGGGGTTTATGCTGGTCTGTAGGGGAGGGGAGCACTGCTGCTCTGCTTTCCAGGCAGCCTTCTAAGTAAGGAAGTACCTAAGGAAAGCAGGTGGGGTGTGAAATGGATTGGTGTTATGGACTCAGCTCCCACTGGATGGCGCTGTGCTGCTGGCTGAAGTCTGTCCCGTCTGATTGGTGGGAGGAAATATTGGCATCAGCCCACTCTCTAGTTTTTGGAGATGTAATCACCTCACCACCCATCACAATACCCCTATGTTTTATCTCAGGAGGTCTGGCTGGGTTTGAAGACACCAAGTTGTATGAATCAATATGACAGGGATCCCCACTTATCCTCTGGAAGAAGGTTCTGCCTGGTTTGTCCCAGAAGACAGTTGCAGAAACACCTTGGGGCTTGGAGGTCATAGTTACAGACAAAAAAGAAAAGAAAAGAAAAGGATAAAAAAGATAGCATCCAGTGGGCTGGTCCTCTGAAATCCAGTTAGCTGCTCTCAGCAGGGGCTCCTATGCTAATAAACAGGGAAATGCAAAGGTGCCTATCAGCTCTCCTGTCTCATGAGCAGCAGTGCCACCTCTCCCAAATGCACTCCACGAAGGGAAATGTCACTTCCCATAAGACCCAGGGGATCCTCAGACCACAGTGCCTCCTATGGGCCTCTGTCCTCCTTCTCCATAGGAGCACTGATATGCCCACCAGACTCCACCCAGCAAGGGCATGATCTTCCAAATCTTGTCTTTTAGCCCCACGTTTACAGGAGGTTGACTTGTCATGGTTATCATTATGTGTCAGCTTGACTATGTCATGGGTACTCGGATTAACCATTGTTTCTGTGGATGTCTGTGATGTTTTTCTAGAAGAGATGGGCATTTCCATCCATGGCTCCTGTCTGCATGGGCATCACCCACTCCATTAAAGTTCTGAATAGAATCCAATGCAGAGGGAAGAAGCATTCCCTCATTTTTACTTCCCATGTGCATGTGTGAGCTGTTGAGCTGGAACATTGGTTTCTTCCCACCCTTGTTCTGAGAATTACATCATCACATTTTAGGTACAATTTGATATATGTATATTTCAAAATTTAGTGTCCCTTCTTTTTTAAAAAATAGTTTATTACTAAGTTGGTTTCCATATTACACCCAGTGCTCTTTGCAACCAGTGCCTCTCTCCATGACCATCACCCCCGTTCACTTCCCTTCTCCCTCTTCAACCCTCAGCTCGTACTCAACATTCAAAAGACTCTAATGATTTGCATCCCTCCCTCTCCCCTACTCTTCCCCCAGCCTTTCCCTTTCCCATTGTCCCCTGATAGGTTTCTCCCGTTATACCTTTTATTGAAAACATATGGTATCTTTCATCTCTGCTTGACTTATTTCACTTAGCAAGACACCCTGTAGGTCCATCCATTATGCTGCAAATTGTCTGCTTTCATTCTTTCTCATTGCCGTGCAGTATTCCATTGTGTATATATATACCACCTCTTCTTGATCCATTCATCAGGTGATGGACATTTAGGCTCTTTACATGATTTGACAATGGTTGAAAGTGTTGCTATGAACATAAGGGCGCATGTGCCCCTATGTATCAGCACTTCGGTATCCCTTGGGAGGACCCCTAGCAGTGCTATTGCTGGGTCATAGGGGAGTTCCACTGATAGTTTATTTTGTGGAACCTTCACACTGTTTTCCAGAGCAGCTACACCAGTTTACATTCCCACCAACAGTGCAGGAGGGAGCCTGTTTCTCTACATCCTCGCAAACATCTGTAGTCTCTTGATTTGTTCATTTTAGCCACTCTGACTGGTGTGAGGTGGTATCTCAGAATGGTTTTAATTTATATTTCTGTGATGATTAGTGATGCTGAGCATCGTTTCATGTGCCCGTTGGCCATCTGGATGTCCTCTTTGGAGAAGTGTCTGTTTATGTCTTCTGCCCATTTCTTCACTGGGTTATTTGTTTTTGGGGTATGGAGTTTAGTGTGTTCCTTGTATATTTTGGATACTAGCCCTTTATCTGATGTGCCATTTGCCACTATGGCTTCCCATCTGTAGGTTGCCCATTAGGTGTTTTTTTTTTTAATTATTTTCTTTGCCGTGTAGAAGCTTTTTATCTTGATGAGGTCCCAATAATTCATTTTTGTCCTTGTTTCCCTTGCCTTTGGGTGTGTTTCGCATAGGAGATTGCTGAGATTGAGGTCAAGGAGGCTATTTTCTGCTTTCTCCTCTAGGGTTTTTATGGTGTCCTGTCTCACATTCAGGTCCTTTATGCTTTTTAAGTTTATTTTTGTGAATGGTGTAAGTAAGTGGCCTAGTTTCATTCTTCTGCATGTTGCTGTCCAGCACTCCCAGCACCACCTGTTATAAAGGCTGTCTTTTTTCCTATTGGATACTTTATCCTGCTTTGTCAAAGATTAATTGGCCATACATTTGTGGGTCAAGTTCTGAGCTTTCTATTCTATTCCATTGGTCTAGGTGTCTGTTTTTGTGCCAATCTCATTCTGTCTTGATGATGAGAGCTTTGTAGTAGAGGCTAAAGTCTGGGATTGTGATGCCTCCCGTTTTGGTTTTCCTCTTCAATATTACTTTGGCTATTCGGGGGTTTTTTTGTGGTTCAATACAAATTTTAAAATAGTTTGTTCTAGCTTTGAGAAGAATGCTGGTGCAACTTTAATGGGGATTGCATTGAATGTGTAAATTGCTTTGTTTAATAATGACATTTTGACAATGTTTTTCTTCTGATCCATGGCACGAAATGCTTTTCCATTTCTTTTTGTCTTCTTGAATTTCCTTCATAAGTCTTCTGTAGTTTTCAGCATACAGGTCTTTTACATCTTTGGTTAGGTTTATTCCTAGGTATTTTACGGTTTTTCGTGCAATTGTGAATGGGATCTTTTTCTTGATTTATCTTTCTGTTGCTTCATTTGTGTTGTATAAAAAGGAAACTGATTTCTCTACATTGATTTTGTAGCCTGTGACTTTACTGAATTCATGCATCAGTTCTAGAAGGTTTCTACTGGAGTTGATTGGCTTTTCCATGTAGAGTATTGTTGGGGCCCAGTAGGCAATAATAACCTTCAAACAATATTTGCCCTCTTGGGCCGCACATGTGGCTTCTGTTCATCCTATGATTTTCTCATTGCTTTGTAAAGAGACATACACTTAGGCTTTGAATCAACTTAGGTCAGTCAGTGACCTTCCCTTACTTTATTTTCTGGCTCTTTGTCTGCTGTTGGGAGTGAACATAATCCTTTGCCAAAAGATTTACATATAGAAGGATCAGCATCTTACCCTTGAATAACTGATGAAGGGCCTTAAGGAATGTATATCTTTTCATAGAATTTTTCAGGTTTATCTTATGTTTAAAACCAGACTATTATTAGGGGATTCCTCTTGTAATGACATAATCCTGTTACTTACTACTGTCCTGATAAGAATGACCTTATCCAGAGCATGTCTTCAAGGACCTTGAACTATGTAACCATTAAAGAAATGATGTAATCACCCATGGTATATAAGACCCTGGCTATCTTAATAAAGTGTGGCCTTACCAACCACCATCCACGCTGTCTGTCTTGTCTGTCTTGTTCATCTTCTTTTCTAGAGATATTTTCGCCGACACCAACCCCCTACTTGGGACCTTTCGACTGTGGTGCGTGGGTTGGTCCCCCGCAGAGTATCATGTCATCTGCCAAAAGTGAAAGTTTCACTTTTTCTTGGTACTTCTAAAGTGTTTCATTTCCTGTTGTCTGATTGCTGATGCTAGGGATTCCAGCATGATGTTAAACCACATTGGTGAGAGTGGACATCCTTGTCGTGTTCCTGATCTCAGGGGGAAAGTTCTCAGTTTTTCCCCATTGAGGATGATATTAGCTGTGAGCTTTTCATAAATGGCTTTTATGATGTTTAAGTAAGTTCCTTCTATTCTTACTTTCTCCAGGATTTTTTTATTTTTAATACTTTATTACCAAGTTGATTTCCATATAACACACAGTGTTCCTCTCCACAAGTGCCCTTCTCTGTGACCATCACCCCTCATTTCCTTCCTCCCTCTCTCTTCAGCCCTCAGCTTTTGTTCAGTATTCAAGAGTCTCTCTTGATTTGTCTCATTCCCTCTCACTAGCACTTCTTCCCCCTCCCCACGTTATCCTTCAAATCGTCCCCCTGTTAGGTCCAGGGTTGTTGTTTTTTTTTTTAAAGAAATTATGCTGTTTTTTGTCAAATGTTTTTTTCCTGTGTCTATCAACAGGATCATATGGTTTTTATCTTTTCTTTTGTTAACATGATGAAGCACATTGATGGATGTGCAAATATTGAACCAGCCCTATAACCCAGTAATGAATTCCACTTGATTATGGTGGGTAATTTTTTTACATGTTGCTGATTTGATTTGCTAGTATAGTATTGAGTATTTTTGCATCTATATTCATCATGGATATTGGCCTGGAGTTCTCTCTTTTTGTTGTTGTGGGGTCTCTATTTGGTTTCGGAATCAATGTCATGCTGGCTTCATAGAATTAGTCCAGAAGTTTTCTTTCTTTTTCTATTTTTTGGAATAGTTTGAGAAGAATGGGCATTAACTCTGCTTTAAATGTCTGGTACAATTCCCCAGGAAAGCCGTATAGCCCAGGGCTCTTATTCGTTGGGTGATTCTTCATAACTGATTCAATTTCTTCACTGGTTACGGATCTGTTCAGATTTTCTCTCTTCCCATTTGAATTTTGGTAGTGCATGTGTGTTTAGGAATTTTTCCATTTCTTCTAGATTGTCCACTTTATTGGCATATAATTCTTCAATGTATTCCTTGGTAATTGTTTGTATTTCTGTGAGATTGGTTGTAATAGACCTCTTTTCATTCATGACTTAGTCTATTTCAGTGCTGTCTCTTTTCTTTCTGAGAAGCCTGGCTAGAGTCTTATCAATTTTCTTTATTTTATCAAAAAGCAACTCTTGGTTTTATTGCTCTGTTCAACTGTTTATTTTTATTTTTTGGATTCTATGTTGGTTTTTTATGCCCTAATTTTTATTATTTCTCTTCTTCTTCTGGGTTTGGTGTGCTCTTCCTGCTTTTCTTCTAGTTCCTTTAAGTGTTCTTTTAGATTTAGATTTTTACTTTTTCTAGTCTCTTGAAATATGCCTGGATTGCAATACACTTTCCTTCTAGGTCTGCTGTTGCTGCATCCTAATGAATTTGGATTGTTTTAGTTTTATTTTCATTTTTTCCATATATTTTTAAATGCCTTCCCTAATTTTATGATTAGCCCAATCATTCTTTAGTAGGGTGGTCCTTAACCTCTATGGAGGTTTTCCATACTTTTTTCTGTGATTGATTTCAAGTTTCATAGCATTGTGATCTGACAGTGTGCATGCTATGATCTCGATTCATTTATATTTATGGAAGGCTGCCCTGTGACCCAATATATGGTGTGTCTTGGAGAATATGCCATGTGCACTCGAGAAGAAAGTGAATTTCATAGCCTCAGGATGTAGAGTTCCAAATATATCTGTGAAATCCTTCTGTTCCAATGTGTCGTTCAGGTCCATAGTTTTCTTAGTGATTTTCTTTCTAGTTTATCTATCTATTGTTGTCAGTGGAGTATTAAAATCTCTTGTAATTAGCACATTCTTATCAATAAGATTGTTTCTGTTTGTGATTAATTGTTTATGTATTAGGGTGCTACCGAATCCGGTGCATAGATCTTTATAATTGTTAGCTCTTCCTGATGGATAGGCCCTGTAATTATTATATAATGTTTTTCTTCATCTCTTGTTACTGCCATTAATTTAAATTCCAGTTTGCCTGATATTAGTATGGCTACTCCAGATTTCTTTTGACTTCCAGTCACATTATATATATTTCTCCATCCCCTTACTTTCAACCTAAAGGTGTCGTCAGGTCTATAATGAGTCTCTTGTAGAGAGCAAATAGATGGATTTTGTTGTTTTATCCATCCTGCTATCCAGTGTTGTTTGATTGGAGCATTCAGATCATGTATATTCAGTGTTATCATTGGAAAATATGGGTTTAGAGTCATTGTGTTTCTGTAGGATTCATGCTTGTAGTGGTGTCTCTGGTATTGTGTTCTTTGCAATATTTCCCTCATAGATTTACTCTTAGGGTTTCTTGAAGGGCTGGTTTAGTGGTTTGGTTATTTGGGAAAACCTTTATCTCTCCTTCTATTCGAATTACAAGCTTGCTGAACAAAGGATTCATGGCTGCATATGTTTTCTGTTCATCCCATTGATGATTTCCTGCCATTCTTTTCTGGCCTTCCAAGTTTCAGTAGATAGGTCTGCAACTACTCTGATAGGTGTTCCTTTGTATGTCAGGGCCATTTAGTTTCCTACTGCTTTCAGAATTCTTTCTCTATACTTATATTTTCCTGTTTCACTATGATATGTCGTGCTAAAAGTCGATTCAAGATATGTCTGAGGGGAATTTTCTGTGCCTCTTGGATTTCAATGTCTTTCCTTCCCCAGATTTGGGATGTTCTCGGCTGTAATTTGATCAAGCACCTTCTCAGGACTTTTTCTCTTTCTTCTTCAGGAATTCCTATGATATGGATGTTGTTCCATTTGAACAATCTCAGGTCTTGAATTCACTTTTGTGCTCCTGGATCAATTTATCAATAGCTTTTTGACATCTTCCATGCTTTTTTCAAGCCCAAAGATTAGTTTTATGACAAACTTTCTTAAATATTTTCTGTGTTATGTTGCTTATATCTTTTGTGAGCAATTCTGTAGCTGTAACTTCTTCCTGGAATTTCTTTAGAGGAGAGTTCTTCTGTGTCACCATTTTCACTAGCTTTCTGTCTCCTGTCAGTTTTAGAAGTTTGTGATGCTCTCTACATCTGTGACTATTGCTATATTTAAGGTGGCTCATATACTTTCCAGGGCTTGTCTGTTCAGGAAGTGTTCTTTTATGGTGTCTCTTAGTTTCTCTTGTTGTGCTTTTGGTTATTATATTTTCCTATTCAGTGATATTTGCGACTTTCCACAATGTGTACTTTGGTCTGTTTCTTGAAGTAGACCTTAGAGGAAAACAGACAGACAAACACACAGGGAACAAAAGCATGCAAACACACAGACAAATCAAATAAACAAGCCAAGCATAAGGGGAAAGAAAATAAAAGAGAAAAAAAGTGGGGGTGAAAAACAATGAAAGACAAATCCAGTCTAATGGCATAAAACCAGAAATCCCAATTTCAAATAAAGGGTAGCATGGAGGCAGAGCTGTTGGAAAAGCCTATACAAAGAGAGAAGTGACAGGTGTGGGGGGGAAGTGAACTTGAATGTTGACCTGGCAGAGGGAGTAAAGGATGTAAATCAGAGAACAAATAGAAGAATACGGTAGGAGATGAGGAGAAAAAAAAATGAAGATAATGTTACCGAAAGAAGCTATCCTGTCTGATTATTCCCAAGAGAGAGTCAGAGAAAGGAAGGTAGCATAATGAGAATGGATTAAGTATGACTATTTAGGCAAGCCAATGTCCTGCGTTCCCAGTCCATCAGAGTGGAGAGATAATAATTAGATAGGGAAAGTATATCTGAGTAGTAAAAATGGATATAATCTTGGCAATGCATCTATGTTGATCTTGCCCAGGCTCTGGAAAACAAACAAACAAACAAACAAAAGGCAGCACACCAGTGCAGATGGGAGTGGTTTGATGTAGGTGGTTCTTGCCTCCACTGTGGGTTCCAGGGATGCTCCTTGAGGCCCTGCCTTGGTGTTTTTGGGGAGAACAATGGTGGTGTCACAGTCTCTTCTCGAGCCAAGGACTGCAACCCACTCTTCTGGGTCGGATTTCTCTTTACCTCGGGCATAGCCAAGGTGACACAAGTTGTTTTTCCAAGCCCCACCTCGTTTCCAAATCCTCATCCAAGCACTTTAATGATACCACCATAAATGGACTCCCACAGGTGGGAGACTTCTTATTGAGCCATCTAGTAGAAGGAGTAGGGGAGGAGTTTCTTTTGGCACTGCCTGGGATTAGGGCGCTGAGCTCAAGGAATATGCATCAGTTAGAAAGGAAGGATCTCTCCTCCCGCATCCTGCAGTTATTGATGGAATAATAGGATCCCTCTGCATCTTGGGCTGAGGTTCTTCTCTTCTCCAGAGACAGCTCTATGAGTATTTGCAGCCTCTATTTCCCTTTCCGTTGTATCTATGTGGTTCTCTGTGGCTCTTTGCAGAGGAGACTCCCTCTTCTTTGAGCCTCCGGTCCTGGCCGACTTTTTCTTCCCCAGTTTACACCCACGCACCTATGAGGCTGTCTTCATAGAAGACTCTGTCGCTTTTCCTCCCAGAGTCTTGGGGATCAGAGTACTGTGGCTTCAGTCCTATTTAGATAAATAGATGCAGGCATGTGAAACGTATAGCGCTCCCTACTTTTCCGCCATCTTGCCTCTCTCACGGGACTCATTTGATACCTGAAGACACCTACAGATTGAAAGTAAGGGAATGAAGAAATATCTACCATGCGACTGGAAACCAAAAGAAAGCTGGAGTACCATACTTATATTGGACAAACTGAACATTAAATTAACGGCAGTAACAAGAGATGAAGAAAAACATCATATAATAATTTCCGGGTCTATCCTTCAGGAAGAGCTAACAATTATAAAGATCTTGCACAGAATTCAGAAGCACGCAAACACATACAACAGTTAATCACAAACAGAAACAATCTTATTGATAAGAATGTGCTTATCACAGGGGATTTTAATACTCCACTGACAGCAATGATAGATAAACTAGTCAGAAAATCACTGAGGAAACAATGGATCTGAAAGACATATTGGAACAGATGGATTTGACAGATATATGTAGAGCTCTATATTCTGAGGTTAGGGACATCACTTTCTTCTCGAGTTCACATTGTACATTCTCCAAGATAGACCACATACTGGGTCATAAAGCAAGCCTCCATAAATATAAAAGAATTGAGATCCTAGATGCAACTGTCAGATCACAATGCTATGAAACTTGAAATCAATCACAGAAAAAAGTCTGGAAATCCTCCAGAAACATAGAGGTTAAAGACGACCATACTAAAGAATGATTGGGGCAATCAGGCCATTAGAGAAGAAATTTAAAAAATATATGGAAGCAATGAAAATTAAACTACAACAGTCCAAACTTTTTGGGATGCAGCAATGGCAGTCCTAAGAGGAAAGTATATTGCAATACAGGTCTACTTCAAGAGAATAGAAAAGACACAAATTCAAAATCTAACAGAGCACCTAAAGGAACTAGAAGGAGAGCAGCAAGAGCACCCAAAACCCAGTAGAAGAAGAGAAATAATAAAGACCAAGGTAGGAATAATCAATATAGAATCCAAAACCACAGGTGAACAGATCAATGAAACTAAGAGTTGGATTTTTTTAAAACTCAGCAAAATCGATAAGCCTCTAACCAGGCTTCTCAAAAAGAAAAGAGAGAGCACCCAAATAGACAAAATCACGATGAAAAGGGATCTATTACAACCAATTCCTCAGAAATACAAGCAATTATCAGGGAATACTATGAAAAATTATATGCCAACAAACTGGACAACATAGAAGAAATGGACAATTTCCTAAACACACATACTACCAAAATTTCAATGAGAAGAGATAGAAAATCTGAACAGACTCATAACTACTGATGAAATTGAATCAATTATCAAAAATCTCCCAATAAATAAGAGCCTTAGCCAAATGGTTTCCTTGTGGAATTTTGCAGACATGTAATGCAGAGTTAATACTCATTCTTCTCAACCTATTACAAATAACAGAAGTAAAAGGAAAACTTCCGGACTCACACTATGAAGCCAGCATCACTTTGATTCCAACACCAGACAGAGACCCAGCAAAAAAATAGACCTCCAGGCCAATATCCGTGACGAATACTGACAAAAACCACTCAATAAGACACTAGCAAATCGAATTCAACAGCATATAAAAAGAATTATCCACCATGATTGAGTGGGATTCCATTTTGGGTTATAGGCCTGGTTCAATATTTGCAAATCCATCAATGTGATACATCATGTTAACAAAAGAAAAGACAAAAACTATATGATCCTTTCAAGAGATAAAGAAAAAGCATTGAACAAAATAAACCACCTTGTTGTTTTAATAAAAACCCTGGAGGAAGTCGGAATAGAAGGAACTTGTATAAACGTCATAAAAGCCATTTATGACAAAACCACAGCTAATATCATCTTCATTGGGGAAAAACAGAGATTGTCCCCTGAGATCAGGAACATGACAAGGATGTCCACTCTCAACACTGTTGTTTAACATAGTACTGGAAGCCCTAGCATCAGCAATCAGACAACAAAAGGAAATATTGTTGTTTCTTTATTTTTTAAATTCTTGAGAGACGGAAAAAGACAGCAGGAGCAGGGGAGGGTCAGAGAGAGACGGAGATACAGAATCAGAAGCAGGTTCCAGGCTCTGAGCTGTCAGCACACAGCCTGATGCAGGGCTCAAACCCAGGAACCGTGAGATCATGACCTGAACCGAAGCTGGACGCTTAACCGACTGAGCCACCCAGGCGTCCACAAAAGGAAATAAAAGGCATTAGAATTGGCAAAGATGAAGTCAAACTTTCACTTTTCATGGATGACATGATACACACATGGAAAACCTGACAGACTCCACCAGAAGGCTAATAAATCTGGATCCATTAATTCAGCAGAGTTGCAGGGTACAAAACCAATGTACAGAAATTTGTTGTATTTTTATACACCAATAATGAAGCAACAGAAAGAGAAATCAAGAAACTGATCCTATTCAAAATTGCATGAAAAACCATAAAAACACCTAGGAATAAAGCTAGCCAAAAGTGTAAAAGATCTGTATGATGAAAACTATAAAAAACTTATGAAGAAAATTGAAGAAGACACAAAGAAATGGAAAAACATTCCATGCTCGTAGATCAGAAGAATAAATATTGTTAAAATGTCATTATTAACCAAATCAATCTACACATTCATGGCAATCCAAATCACAACTGCATCAGCATTCTTCTCAAAGCTAGAACAAATTATCCTAAAATTTATTTAGAACCACAAAAGACCTTGGATAGCCAAAGTAATACTGATTAAGAAATCCGAAAATTGAGGCATTACAATCTCAGACTTTAGCCTCTACTACAAAGATGTCATCATCAAGACAGTATGGTAGTGGCACAAAAACAGACACATAGACCAATGGAATAGAATAGAGAACCGAGAATTGGACCCACAAATGTATGGCCAGTTAATCATTGACAAAGCAAGAAAGAGTATCCAATCGAAAAAAGACAGCCTGTTTAGCAGGTGGTGCTGGTTGAGCAGGACAGCAACATGCAGAAGAATAAAACTAGACCACTTTCTTACAGCATACACGAATATAAACTCAAAATGGTTGAGGCCCTGATTGAGATACAGGAAACCATCAAAACCCTAGAGGAGAAAGCAGGAAACAACCTCCTTGACTTCAACCACAGCAATGTCTTACTCGACACAAATCCAAAGGCAAGGGAATAAGGAAAAATATGAAATATTGGGATCTACTCAATATAAAAAGCTTCTGCACTGCAAAGGAGACAATCAAGAAAACTAAAATGCAATCGACAGAATTGAAAATGACAGCTGCAAATGACATATTGGTTAAATGTCTAGTATCCAAAATCTATTAGGAACTCACAAAACTCCACAGCCAAAAAAAAAAAAAAAAAACAAATAATACAGTGAAGAAATGGGCAGGAGACACGAATAGACACTTATTTAAAGAGGACATCCAGATGGACAACAGACACATAAAACAATGTTAAGCATCACTCGCCTTCAGGGAAATACTAATCAAAACCACACTGAGATACCACCTCACGCTGGCGAGTGTGGCAAACTGAACAAATCAAGAGACTATAGATGCCGGTAAGGTTGTGGAGAAATGGGCACCTTCCTTCATAGTTGTTGGGAATGTAAACTTGGTGCAGCTGTTCTGTTAAACAAGGCGTAGGTTCCTCAAAAAATTAACAAGAGACTCCTCTATGACCCAGCAATACCACTACTAGAAATATACCCAAAGGATACAGAAATGATGATGCATAGCAGCACTTTCAACAATAACCAAATAACAGAAGGAGCCTAAAAGTCCATCAACTGATTAATGGATCAAGAAGATGGTGTTTATATATACAATGGAATACTACATGGCAATGAGTAGGATAAAATCTGGCCATTTGTAGCATCCTGGATGGACCTCGAGGGTGTCATGCTAGGTGAAATAAGTCAGGCACAGAAGGACAGATACTGTATGTTTTCACTCATAAGTGTAACAGGAGAAACTTAACAGAAGACTCTGGGGGAGTGGATGGGGAAAAGTAGTTGGGGAGATGGAAGGAAGCAAACCATGAGAGACTCTTAAATACTGAGAACAAACTGAGAACTGATGGAGGAGAGGGAGAAGGTAAGTGGGGTGATGGGTATGGAGGAGGGCACTTGTGGGGATGAGCACTGGGTGTTACATGGAAGCCAACTTGACAATAAAGTTTAAAAGAAAAAAAGGAATCCAATGTACAAATAGTTTACAATAATATAACTGAGTACATCTCACTCGCTATGCACAGCAAAACGAGGAGGTACAATTGAGATAAATATCCAAATGATAAATATCCAAAGATGATTGTTTTTTGGAAGCATTAAGCGATAATAGTGGTAAAGGAGAGAGACTGTGAGGGTCTGTACACCCGAGGCTTCTTCCCCAGGTTCACCTGATTTTCCACCCCCACCCTGAGCAGAGTCACAAGAAGGCAGGTGTGTTAGATTGATAATTGATATGACAAATCCTGGAATGTCTGAGGTACACACACAGGATGCCTGACAACATAAGGAGAAGAACTCAAATTGGATTTGCTCTTCTTGAGAATGACCCTCCCAAAAGGCGTCATGATCAGTAGAGGAGTGGTCCTGACCTGCATCCGAAGGGCACAATTTCACCCCAGGGACCGAGGTCTGATTTCAGGTGCAGACCCTTGGGATGTCACAAGTATGAGTGGACAGTAAGTGGAAGGGCACTTCCTGTGTCTCCTCTGAGGTTAGGGTCATTCCAGGTTTCAGGCAGGACACTGCATTCCCTGTCCATCAGAGCCTCTTGTCCTTCATGGCACCACCTCATCTTTCCCAGACAGAGAAGTATGAGGGCACGGAGAGAAACGTTGTGGGTTTATCAAAGTCAATTTGTAAACGCATCCTCGTCCTGTATTGAACAGGTCCTGTTTTTCTCTCCCATGTTGATATGCGGTTGCTATGTGTGAATTCATGAGGGTGAAGTACCATACATTCTGTATCTACATCTTTACCTCCTCAGCCCAGTACCAATGTCCCCTCCTCAGGGTTTCTGAACCTTTCAGGATGTGTATTCTTACTCTGCCTCTTGCACAATAATACACGGATGTATCCCCAGGGTTAAGTTCACTCCTCTTTGGATAGGCTGTGCTGACACACATGTACATGGAGAAAAGAAATTGACCTGGGAAGCTCTTTGCAATTTTTGGATTCGCAGAGTAAGTCATGACCCATCCCATGTATGGGAGGCTCTTTTCTGGTGCCTGTAGGACCCAGTTTATAGTATACATGGTGAAGTTGTGTCAAGATGATTCACAGGAGACTTTCACTGACACCCCAGGCTTCCTCAACTCAGCTCCAGACTGCTTCAGCTGCACCTGGGAGTACACACCTGTAGACAGGGGACACAGGGGGTCAAGTTCTCCTTGACTGGTCCTGGTCCACTCCTCTGTCCAGGGACTAGGGTGTCTGTTCTCTAGACACTGCGGCCAGGTACAGGATTCTCCATCTCCAGTCCAATGGAGAGACGCTCTGCTTTCAGTGTCCCATGTAAGGGATGGGGTTGTGTGGTGATGCTCCCAGGGCACAGACACACACATGCCTGACCTATTTCACCTAGGCTCATTTGCATATTAAAGAGATAGAGTATTTCATACTGAAGACCAGACTCATCTAGAGAAGGCAGGAATGTGTAACAGGAAACTTGCTCACCGGGACCTAGATGGTAAAACCTCTTAAAAAACCTTTATTTTTATTTTTATTTTTTAAATGTTTTCTTAAATTTATTTTTGATACAGAGAGAAACAGAGCATGAGAGGAGGAGGAGCAGAGAGAGGAGACACAGAACCAAAAGCAGGCTCCAGGTTCTGAGCTAGCTGTCAGCCCAGAGCCTTATGAGGGGCTCGTACCCACGAACATGAGATCTGACCTGAGCCGAAGTCAGAAGCTTAACCAACTGAGCCACTCAGGTGCGCCAAAAACCTTTTTTTTTTAAACATGTGTTCATTTTTGAGAGACAGAAAGAGACAATGCAAGTGGGGGAGGGGCACAGAGAAGGAGGCACAGAATCTGAGAGGCTCAGGCTCTGGGCTGTGAGTACAGAGCCTGATGCAGGGCTCAAACTCACTCACTGTGAAATCATGACCTGAGCTGAAGTCAGCCAGGCACCCCTAGGTGGTACAGGTTCTGATTCAGGGCTTTCTATTCCCTGTGCCTACCACGGGGTCAGGGGGAAGAGGGCTTTTCCAATCCTGGTTTATAAGGGAACTAATCCCTTCACAAGGCTATCTCCTCCTGACATAGGTGCTTTACAAAGGCCCCACGTTCTCTTTCCATCACCTTAGCATTAGGTTTCTACATGGGGAAACTGGAGGACACACATATTGCACTGACACCAACAACTGAAGAATTAATTAGTTATTCCCTGCATTTGTAAGCCTACTCGAACTGAGGACCTCAAACTGAAGATTCTTATCAATCCAATAGAAGCTTCTGATCTTTTCCTGCACACAGGCAACACAAGACATTCAGAGCATACTGGTGACCTTAGAGAATGGACAACTTACAGCCTAGACACTGAGTAAGACCTCAGTCTATTTCTATAATCACTTTATTATTGTGAATGTTTTCATGGATCCTTATTCTTATTTTCCAAGGCTTCAGTTGGTTTCTCTTTAGAATAGCCATTTCTCTTTTTTACTCTGTTTTCATCCATGTTTAGCAGATTAGTCATCATCCTCTGACCTTGGGTTGTTTCTTCCCAGCTCCTGAAGCTCCTTCTTCCCTCTCCTCCTCCCTCCTGTCACATGGAGAATCCAACAGGGACCAGTGAGTTCTCCCTCCTTTGACTCATGTTGCAGACTGACTCCATACAAGCCCCTCCCTGGATCAGGACCCCCCCCCCCCAAGGACCCACAACCACACCATCAGCCAGTGTCACTTCCTGGCTCCATCCAACTGTTTTTGACTTGCTGAGGGGCCTTCCCAGCTCACAACAGGCCGAATGATGTATGTGACTAAGGTTTAATAATATCTTCTCTCTCTCTCTTCCTCCCACCCTCCCTCTCTCTCTCTCTCTCTCTCTCTCTCTCTCTCTCTCTCTCTTTCTCTTCTTTCTCCCCCCCGTGTGTGTGTGTGTGTGTGTGTGTGTGTGTGTGTGTGTGATCTTCAGATTCCACATCCACATCACAGCCTGGTGGGGGTCCCTGTGTTTTTACATGTGGTCAACTGAAATTGATGCAGTGAGAATGGTTCAGCCACGGATCCAGCAGGAGTTTGTCTTCTTTTGCTCAGATTTTGGATGCCTTTGTAAGTCATGTCCACATGCACTTTATGTTGCTTCTAGCAATCTTACTCTTGGAGCTGGGTGGTCCTGTGATGCACAAGGAGTGCAATAGGGAATCTTGTAAGGCTTCATTTGACGTTCATCAGGATATCTGTAATTATTTTCGTATTTTGTGGCAGGAATTAAGCTAGTGCAAGCAACTCTGTCTTATGTTCACGTTAGTATACTTTTTGTATTACTGGATTGTAATTCATACAGTGAACAGTTAGGCACTGAATCATGTGTACAAAGGAACACCCTGGGGGAAGCTGCTGTGTACAGAGGCAACCCTAGACTCAACAGGAAACCTCCTGATAACTTCTACCTGCACTTGCTCCTGGGTATATAAACCAGAATTGTGCGAGTGTGCACCCCCTGGTGGTGCTGATCCCCTACTACAGGGAGGTTTGTGTCTGGGCTTACAGTGACAACCCCTCACTGTGTCTGTTGTACAGAAATAAATGGCCTTGCCCTCGGCTCTCAGGTTGTTCATCTGCAGATCCAGTGTGTTCTTGGCGTTGTCTCTGGAGATGGTGAATCGGCCCTTCACGGAGTCCGCATA
>PISW01015193.1:0-17832 GCA_004023785.1 Mungos mungo | reverse complement strand
AGCATTGTAGTCTGCCACACACGAACAAAAGTGACACCTTCCATTCATCTGGGAGTACTTGAATTTTGTTCTGTTGCTCTTGGGTTTTCATATTTCTTCCTTTTAAAGAAACCAATGTTATCTGCTGTTTTTACAAGCAGGTAAAACATGGATGGATCAAAATGGTGCTCTTAGTACGTGGGTCAACTTTATCTCAGTGCAAGCGAATACAGAGACTAGTGTTTTTAACTCCAAATATTAGAATCTCCCAGAGAATCTGATTGCCTCACTGATTAACTGATTACTGATTAAGTCACCTGTTAGGGTGTTAGAATTGGAATCATGTAATGATAAGCTTGTTTTATACACACATAAGAGCTAGCAAAAGAGGAAGAGAAGGAAGAGGGAAGGGAATCACCCTGCTATTTCCCAGGTAATCTCTTGAGGTTTCCTTAAGCAGAAAACCCTAAAAATTGTTTTTAATTAGCTGTACCTAGATGTCTGTTCTGGTAAAAGATTAAATATTTAAATACTACCTCTAAAGAGTAACTCTTGCTTTCGTGTAGCCAGTCACATACCCTAGAGCATAGTAATAAACAAGAAATCAGTGACTCAGCTACTGTAAATTACGATTTAAAACTAAGGGTGGCTTTAGCAATATACTTAAACAGATGGAAATAATCAAAACAAGAACTCAAATTCACAATGCCTGACATTACATACCCATTGGAGAAAAGGGCACAGCCATTTGGAACCAGAAGTTTTATGTCATAGCTGAGTAACAGAGGAAAGGCTGGATGCTCACCCCCTCAAAAGAAAGAAAATATAGTAAAATGTAGAAGCTATGATAATAGTAATTTTCAATGACTAAATAGTAATTTTTAAATGCTGCATGCTTTTCTATCTTTCCTTCAAGTAGTGATTGTCAAATGAAGTAATGTAGTGACAATCACACACACACAAATCTCATTCTCATTTAAGATTTCTTATTGGCAGAGACGACACTGTGTGGTCGTGAAATCTCACTTCATTGTCCTCTTTCTGGACACACAGGAAGACTACGTTTCTAGGTTTCCTTGGGTCAGCAATAAACATTCTTCACATGCTCTCTTTTCTCCTTCTGTGGCAAATGTAGGGACCACAAGTTTAAGATAACAGTGTCTCAGATACCATATGTTTGCACTCATAGGTCTAACAGGAGAACAGGAGAAACCTAATGGAGGACCAGGGGGAGGAAAAGGGGGAAAGAGAGTTGGGGAGAGAGAGGGATGCAAAACCTGAGGGACTATTGAATACTGAAAATGAACTGAGGGTTGAAGGGGAAGGGAGGGGAATGAGGAAGGGAGGTGGTGGTGATGGAGGAGGGCACTTGTGGGGAGAAGCACTGGGTATTATATGGAAACCAATTTGAAAATAAACTAAAAAAAAAAAAAGATAACAGTGTCTCAGGATAGAAGGAAACTGTGTACCTGATTTATCGCTTTGGAGAATCACCAAGGAGGGCAGTTCTACCTGTATATACTGTGACAGTGAGTGAAAAATAAAATGCAAAGCCAAAAAGATAGAGGAGCTTGCTTCTTACTAGAGTATAGCTTAGCCTATCTTGACAAATATACTACCTTTTATAAGAATCTCAAATTAATTTATAAAGATGAATTTCTTATCCAGATATAATCCTTTGGTAATGATTGATAAATAGCCCTGAATTTCTTCTCCTTTTCCATTGAAGTTGACTTGAATGCAAAGCTTCAAATAACAAATAAAATTAAAACAATAAGCAATTTTCCCAAAGCTTTGTACAGTTCATGATACAAAGTAAGCACACAATAAAAACTTATCAAAAAATAAAAACATTACTTCATGAAAAATTCATAAGAATAATTTTGCTTTTAAAAATAAAGAAAAAAATCCACCAAGTAGAAAATATACAGAAAATTGGAAAGAGAAAAAAATAGATGTTTTATAAAAATAAACATGTGTGTTTCTTAATCATTCGGAAAAATAGGAAAACTGCATTGAGATACTATTTATCACCAATAGGAAAAATTAAAAATACAAAGTTTCACAACATGCTTTGAGGAAGACACTGAGGGTGAACAGCGCCCTTGTACACTGTCAATGAGAATGCAAATGTTGTAACTACCATCGTGTGAAATTTAGAACGATCTAGAAAAATTACATATGTTTACGTCTTGCGCTAGCAGTCTTATTTCTAGGAATCCAACTAAAAAAAAAAAGTTGCCCCAAACCAGCACATTTTGTGTATGTGTAAGGCTTTTCAAAGCAGAACTATTTGTAATATCAGAAAGTGAACACCCCAGGTGTCCACCAACAGGGGACTGTGGGATAGATATTAATACAACCATCCAAAGGGAGCAGACAAGGCAGGAAAAAAAGAATGTAGTTTTTCATTGTTTATTTTTCAAAAAAAGAGATATATATCATCTTGTATTAAAAATACAAATGGACAATGGAAAGTTTAAATATCATACCTATGTACTGACTTTGTGAAACATCCAAGCTATGAGGTTTTCATATTTTTATTGTCATTTAAGAGGGAAGTAGTTAACAGTCTTTAGGACTGTTCTGGATTTTTGAGACCTTAGTCTTTAAGGAACTCCTTTAGTAATTGAGAAAGTACCATCTATCAGCTCTTTAAGTTTTTCTTTATGGATTTTGGGTCAATTTAAAAAAATATTTTGTAATGTTTATTTATTTTTGAGAGAGAGAAAGAGAGTGTGAGCAGGGGAAGGGCAGAGAGAGAGGGAGACACAGCATCCGAAGCAGGCTGCAGGCTCTGAGCTGTTCGCACAGAGTCTGACGCTGGTCTCAAACTCACAAGCCATGAGATCAAGACTCGAGCCGAAGTGGGGGGTTTAAACCACTGAGCCACCCAGGTGCTCCTGGGCCAGTTCATAAGAATGAACACTGTGGGGGCGCCTCGGTGGGGGTTTAAACCACTGAGCCACCCAGGTGCTCCTGGGCCAGTTCATAAGAATGAACACTGGGGGGGCGCCGCGGTGGGGGGTTTAAACCACTGAGCCACCCAGGTGCTCCTGGGCCAGTTCGTAAGCATGAACACTGTGGGGGCGCCTCGGCGGCTCAGTGGGTTAAGCGTCTAGCTCTTGGATTTGGTGCAAGTGATGATTTTCCAGATAGTGAGTTACAGCCCCGTGTTGGGCTCTGCACTGACAACATGGAGCCTGCTTATGATTCTCTCTCCCTCTCTCTCTGCCCCTCCCTGGCTCTCTCTCTTTCTCTTTCAAAATAAATAAATAAACTTAAAAAAATACATAAACTCTAAGTTCCATCTCTTACTAAAATAAATACTGCTTCTTGAGTAAGTGGCAGGACTCCCTGGCTTTAAAATCAGTTTCCGCCTCCTAATTTATCATGTCAGCTCAAGAACATTATTTGGCCTTCTTATACTAAAAACATTGCGACTAAAATGATACCTATATCATAGGGTACTTCTCAGGATTAAATTAATTATCATTTAACATGTTTGTGGAATTAGTGTCTGACATGTGGTAGGTTCTCAATAAATGTACATCTTTCTTTTGTCCTTTTAAAATTCTCTTACAATATCATTTGTCAAGAATGCACAGGTTACTTTGAGTTACATATATTTACTCTTCAGCCAGAGGAAGGCTGGATGGAGCGCCCCACATTTTAAAGATGTTAAGACTAACTTTTTGAGTAGGTTCATGTAGAGATCAACATTGAACACTTATTTTATACTTAACCTTCATTGTTTCATCAGATAATCAAAATAATTACATAAGATAGTTATTTTTATGTATTTTTTACAAGTAAGGAAGCCAAAGTTTCAGAAAAAGGCTGAAAATGAGTCCTTGCTCAGGACTAGAGTGCCAGAGCCGGGATCCGAGCTAACCCTGTCTTATCACTGAATTCTTTCCATCTCATCAAGGCCTTTCCAAGGAAAGCCTTCCTGTCTTGTTGCGTGATGTCTGGAGTTCCACTACTACAGATTTAAATTCCTGTGGATTATATCTTTTCCTCTGTTAAATGCAGATGTCTTTGTGATATCTAGTCATTGCTCTCTTGAACACAAAGAAAAATATATTTATTTGGAAAAATTACATTTTCATTTATTCATAATTTGTGTTCTCTGGATCCTTCTCAGAATCAACGAGCCATCTTTTTTCTAAGAAAACTTTGAACAAGAAAAAATATTTTATAATGTCTGGTGGCAGAAACAGCAAAGAATTTCTCCAGTGAAAACTTGTTCAACAGCTATGGAAGATGGGTCCTCTCTCTAAAAAGCAAGCAAAAATCCACTGGGTCATATTCCTTAATTTTATAGAATTTTAATCTTGTGTTTTCTTATGTCCAACTTTAGATGTAAGATTGTCTAAGACACTTGTTTCAGACCCTGGTGTGTTTCTAGTGTGCTTCTAAATGGGAATAGTAAAAAAAAATGGGAATGATGACATTAGTTGTAAAATTAATCCCAATTTTAGAATAATTCATTAAAAGTTGGCAAGATAATTCAGAGCATTATATGATGCAGACACATTTTGCCATCTTCTGTTCCTGATTTTAAATTCAAATAAATTAGATGTGATGAATTGATTCATATTTTCTTAATTATATAACCATACTTTTCTCATACAAGAACTGTGCCTATGATAAAATGTAAAATGAATGGAAGTAGAGGGAGGAAAAATGAATTAAATCCAAGAAAAAAGGAAATGCCATCATAGGTGGTTACCACATGGTACATATTCTAGAAATTGTTTTTGCATGCTTGGAAATAGCTATCACTTATACAAATCGTTTATTATTCTAAAAACATTTGGCATAGTTGAAAAGAAATAAGTGAGGTTTGTATGAGTCATACATATTTGTAAAGGAAAACTAACAGGGTTGTTTATGAAAACAGATCACTTAAATTTAAAACATCCTGAAAACTTCAGCACAGAATCAAAGTTCTTTTTTCCTATTGTTAGTATTTTATACATATTCCGATTAATATTGTCTTAGCTTTTTAGAGAAAAATGAATAAATAAAATCCAGTGGCTATAGGAATATCTAAAATTAACTCCTATGTATATAGGAAAATTTAAAAACTTTGTCCGTTAAGGTTTTTATTTCCAAAGTCTTAATGTTGATAATGGGCAGATACTGACAGTTGCAGAACGCTTACAACAAAAGTATTGGGTTTGGAACAACTTTCTGCAAGAGACAGAAAAAGGCCAAGGTTAAACTGTTAATGATTCTGTAACTTAATTGAAAGCACAATCTAGGGGCACCTGGGGGGCTTAGTCTATCAAGCGTCCGACTTTGGCTCAAGTCATGATCTCAAGGTTCGTGACTTCAAGCCCCACATTGGGCTCCCTGCTGTCAGTGCAGAGCCTGTTTCGGATCCTCTGTCTCCCTCTCTCTCTGACCTACCCCCCTCTCAAAAATAAATAACCATTAAAAAAAGAATTAGAAAAGCACAATTTGATTAATAGAAACAGGGGAGGAAGAAGGAAAACATAGACCATTCAAATCCCTTTATTTCATTTTAGGACAGTGACTCACACCACTGCCACCTCGCCCCTGCTCCTCGCATATACAAAGGACTTGCTTAATATTACGTTAAAAAATGCATTTCAAATGAAAATATTTGAAATAGGCAAGATCACATCTGTTTTCTGGCCGCTTGGAGATTTTAGGACTTTCACATTTCCTTACAGGTTGCTTGTATGACTTCTGGGTCAGTTTTCAATATGGGAATTTAGGGCATTCTTGATTTTACTGAGAGCTTAAATTCTTTTCTGTGAAAATCAATTAAGAAATAAATTTATTTCAGTAGGATGATATTTTTAGAGCCCTTTCTTTCTCTAACCATAATCTTCAATAATTAGATTATACACAACACAGAAATAGAATTTGGTGTGAGTCTGAAACAAGATACATAGTTTTCTTCTGATTTTTCTTTACTGTGGATGAAAATACCCATTCATGATAAAAATATGGTTTGATTTACAGTTTAATTGTGGTAAGAATACAATGAAATGTACATGACATCAGCCTTTTTGAATCTCGAATTCTCATTATTTGAATTGTTTCTCCAGTCACAAGGCTCTCACTGAGAAACTAGATATTCCTGTATTTACAACTATCGGCCCATCATTGTGCTTCTATTTCTCCTGGTCCCTTTGAATGCTGGCCCTCTATCCCAATTTGTAGGACTCTTATTACCCTCTGTTACCCTCTGGGTGACTCTTGCTACCCCTTGGGCCCCAGAATTGCCTGTAAGGAGTCTTAGCAGAGCCTGCTCCCTTATGGCAACATGAGTCTAACAAAATCTAGTCCATGTTTTATATTACATGCAGTTACATCTTGTAGCTCTGAACTCAATTTATGCAGCAGAGTAATTAAATTTTCCATATACTTTCCAGCATTTTCTTACATTTTTCCTTTCTTCTCCCCTAGGATAAATAACTTCACTATTTTCTGGGTCAGTTTAGGTCCTGCAGGAATTATTAGACTTGATAAAACTTGGCTGTAACGTTTATATTCCTGTTAAACAGGAATTAAGACCTTTAAACTATTAAGACAGTTTGGGCTAGGCCATAGTGACCCCTTAAACTATGACAGGGACAGGTCATTTCAGAGGTAGAAGAGCAGTTTCCAAAGTTGAGTAGGCCAACAGCCTGACTTGGAGCTCACTCAGAGGGTCTTAGGGAATCTTGACTGTGAGAGCAGAGGCTTTCTTTACATTGGAGCTCCTATCTGTGCTCTTCCAAGAGATTTTCCATCTCCATTCTCTCAAATGTGCCCATCTCCCATCTCATTTTCCCTGCACCCTACCCTCTAGACTACTAAAATCTACTTATCATTCTCCACTTCTCCAACTTGTCACCCTGGTTCATCATTGTATCTGCTGCTTCATCTCATATCTTCTTCTCTTCACCTTCTCCTACCTCCTCCATGCTACCTGCCTCCTCCCTTTCACAACCCGGAGTGTCTTAGACCAGGTTTCAGAAGGCTTACTTTGAGATGGGGAATAGCATATAGAAGCTTTTCCCATTGCATGCATGTCTGAACAATATGTACAAAGGAAGGAAGGAAGTGGGATTAAGCAGAGGGAGAAGCTGGACTTTGATGCATTTGCAAGAAAGTTTCCAGCAAATCTGACATGGAGCTGGCGTAACCATCAGTGTTGTCACTTTAGGTAAGAGAGTGGGATCTTATCTTTCAGCCTATCCCTGGCATCACCTCATCATCGTCTGGGGCTGTGGGTAAGGACGGTCATAATCCATAACCTTGAGACAAGCAGCCTGCTTCTGCCATGGGCATTCAGAGGAGGGCTTCAGTTTCCCATACATTATTCTTTAGATGAGAATCACTAAGACCAGCCCACACTTGAGGTTGTGTTCTACCTCCTGAAGGGGTATTTGCTTTATTATTTGAAATTTTTCCATGTGGAAGATTTGTCCTTTATCCCTCATTTATGTATTTACTCAGCCATTTGTTGCTACCAACATGGACTCTTGGATATTTATTTTGTACTTTGAGAATCTCAATTTATTCCAACTTTTGTCACCCGAAGCTCTTTCCAGTTCTTTTCTGCATTGTTTGTTTAGGACCCCATCATTTTGCTTTATGAGCACTTCTCTACTTTCAATCACCACTAGATGATGCAAGTTTGTCACACATATTTCCCGCCCGGCTTTAGAATCAGCCATTTCACTAAGGAGCCCTATTTGAAACCAAGGTCTGAGTGCAGGTGCACTTACTATTACTGTGGTATCACCTCTCCACACTCCACTCAATGGTCAGAGCAACAAAATATATGCATGTAAGTTACACATGTGTACACATATCTGAAATTATTTTAACTACCTTTCTGCATATAAATGAACCTAAACAGCACATTTAAAAGTTTGATTATTTATTTAGTTGGAGAAAGTAGGGGGTGGTTAGAGGGTGATGGAATGAGAATCCTAAGCAGGCTCTTCATTGTCGCTAAGATTTGGGACTTGATCTCACAAACCGTGAGATCATGACCTTAGCTGAAACCAAGAGTCCAATGCTTAACCAGCTGAGTTACCCAGGTGCCCCCAAACAGCATTCTTATTCATGTATCCACACCAATTCAGTTCTTCAGGATTCAATCTAACCTCCCCTACCCCCACTTTGCTTGTGTGTTACTTCCCCCTCCAGCAGTGAGAGATCTGGCTCCCGCCGTCCACCATCCATGTATTTGTTCAACCCAGTATATGGGTAAAGCAGGTTCGGAGTTGTTATCACAAACCCCAGTGAGAAACAAGTTGGCCAATTAGATTGTAACATTTATACACACTTCTTTTTTTCTTTATCCTTATAGTTTCCCATCAAAATGCTTTTATCTGAGGTTACATGGCAGCTGCTTATTCCCCACCCCTTTCAGGAGGGGAATACCATATCATACATTGATGATACAGTTTTTCTTGTTACACTTTGCAATTCGTCCTGAAATCCCCAACATTCTGATTGATTTTTTTAACTGCACAGATTAAAATTCATTCTTTGCGATACACAGTTCTGGGAGACTTGACATGTGGGCAGGTCTCAGCACTTCAGCGTCATACAGACCAATTTTATCTTTTTTTTAAGACAAATTTTAATTTTTTAATTTATTTTTGAGAGAGAGAGAGAGTGGGGGAAGGTCAGAGAGAGAGGGAGACACAGAATCCAAAGACACTCCAGGCTCTGAGCTAGGTGTCAGCACAGAGCCCTACAAGGGGCTTGAACCCAGGAACCGTGAGATCATGACCTGAGACAAAGTCAGACACTCAACTGACTGAGCCACCCAGGCGCCCCAGACCAATTTCATCTTAAGCTCTCCAGGAGTCAGCTACTAGTAAAGACACCAAGTCATGGACTAGCTGGTGGATGATCATATGTAGGCAACTGTATTTGTCTGGGTCTTCTGAGAAGTAGACACTGAGACATGACTAAATGCGCAAAGATATTTTTTAGGGGAAAAACTTATATAAAAGGAAACAGGGAGGAAGCTCAACAAAGTAGGGAGAGATATGAGGCCAAAATGCAAAGTGACCCCAAGTGAAGGAGAAGGCAGAGAAGGTGAGATGGGGACCCTTTAGATTTCTGTGCAGTGTAAGAGAGGCTTACCAAAACCAGCAGGACTCCTAGAGTCCAGATGGACCTGCAGAGGGGTCCACAGTCCCGTGTCTGCCAGGAGCAGGTCTGCTTTATTCCCAAAGGTCTCTCAATCACTGGTAATCGTGGGCAGTGGGGGAGGCATGGGATCTGACCATTTCCCCCTGCATCTCTGTCTTGCCTTTCTCTCCTTCTGGAGCTTAGTTTTCTTTTTTGGGGGAAGACACATGTAATTGACCTGAGAGAATTTCACAAACGATAAATACCCCAGAGAAAAGCACATTAGTATATTTCTATATACTAGTGGTTCAAAAATATTGTGTATTTAGTTACATCTATATAAATTAACCTGTGTGAATCTATTAATATTTACTAAATAAATAAATGGATACCTGACTGAAAGGATTTTATTCTGGAGTCATTTGTGTATATATAGAAGGTGAAAATAAAAAATGATTTTTTTTTTCTAGAAAAGCTCTCAGTAGGAGTGAACACAGTTCTGTGCTCTTGATTATCAAATCAAATCCCTGAACTACACATATACATTAGCCATAATTGGAACCACCTCAGAACACCCAGACAGCATCTAAGACATGAGGAAAATAGTTCTTGATTATTTTTCAGAAAACAGGAAAATAACTGAAGTCCATTTGCCTCAAGCCAAAAAAAGCTAAAAGCAAAAGTTTGGAAACATGTGGGAAAATAAAATAATTAAATAATAACTATTACAGCTGTCTCGTTGATTTTTTTTTCCTCCGAGAAAGAGATGGGGTATTGAGATACAAAATGCTACAATAGCAATCGTGCTGCATATAAAAATTTTGGGGAAAGAGAGGCAGGAAAACAAGGGGGGAAGAGAGAAAGCATAGAACCGTTTTTTTTCCTGAACATTATTTTTAATGTAAATTGGCTTCCCTGAGGAGTTGAGAAGTTTCTGGAAATTAATGAAGAAGAACACCTAGCTGGGAGATTTCATCTCTTTTGGGAAAACGCAGATGAAGAATATAACAATGTAAATATATAGTTCCAACTTAAGCTCTCTGATTTTGCTATGGAAGAGCTGAGGGTTTGATACATTTTACACAAAGCCTTTTAAAATAAATCACCCCATTAGTAGCTGCCTTTTTATCGTTCCTCTTCCACTTGGATACAATGGCATTTTTTGGCCTCAAACTCACATTCCTTCTCTCCCATATTTCTGGAATGAATGAGCCACATCAGTTCAAGCCTCATCGGCTGTACATCTTTCACCTTTAAAAATAAAATACGGGCATAACTCTTGGTTCCTCATCATAAATCCCAAACTTCATTATTTCGGCAGTTGCAAACATCAGTTTTAATTGCTATGCCAGGAGTAATAGCCTCCAGTAACATGGATAAACCTTGCTAAATTTTACTACTCCATTTTTTTAGTTTTAGTTTTTGTTTATATATATGTACATTACATATATAATATACATACATATATATCAGAAAGAAGGACAGGACTAAAAGTCTGTATGTTAATGGAACTTCTGTTGTTCATCATTTTATCTGCAACAAAAATCGCTAATAGATGGAAAATATAATAGACATCTGTTGTATAGAAACACATTATAAATTAAGCAAAGTTTATTATATTATGCTATAAATATTATAAATGAAGTGAAGCTAATCTTTATGAATGGAATCTCTAAATGTTTGGAGTTTGTGTGAATTTTGAGAGAAAGGACATATAAGTTTTCAATGTAACAATGGCATGTAAGCTTACTGAGAATATATATGAATCAAGTTCCTTTTCAATTTCTTTAAACTTCAAGTTATTTTATATTGCTATCCATCTACTACAATTCTTTTCTAACTTAAGTGTTCTTGTAGCTAGAAATACCAGTACTAATTCATTATGGTTGAAGTAATCCTGTAAACATGAAAAAATACTACCTAGCTAATCCAATGAGGGTTTTACATTCAGGAATAATGTGAAAGATTTTAAATGATGGTTAGATCTGCATCTTTCGCTGATACTTTATCTTCAATGAAAAGTTTAATTTTTAGGGTTGTAGGGTTGTTTCACTGCCATATGTCAGACTTTTGTATGTAAATACAAAGTATTTGGGGACTTCTGCTGTTTTAGTCAAGAGCTGACCAAATGGAAGGATAGAAATGTACTCTGAATAAATTCATGAGTGGTAAGTGTGAAAAGACTATCGCATCTGGCGCCACATGGATGAGGGAGGTAGGTTTGGCCCATAAAACTTACCAGGCAATGAATCTTTTCTCCTTCAGCTCTACACAGGTGTCCTTGCAGGATCTGAGCAAAGGGTGCAATCCTTTCAATAAGAAAGGAGTCAGGCTTTGGTCAAGGAGTAAAAGTAACTGGCACACCTACTGTAGCCTGAGCAAGAATCAGTCCTCTGACTGCAATTTGTTACAAGCGTAATTTGATTATATTAACGGATCAAGCATGGGGTTGATTAACTCTAAATGGAAGCTTTATCCTGAATTTAAAAATTGAAATGGTATTTGGTTCAGATGGTTTTGTTTTCAAATAATTATCCTATTTAAAATAATTTTTCCAGCACTTACTAGTCACAATTTATTCTACTTTATGACAAGAAAGTTCATAGATAGATGTAATTTAAACAGATAAATAGATGACATGATTATTTCATCTGAAATTAGTTACTTGGGACTTGTGGCAGAGGCATCTAGCTGCCAGCAACATTATACTTCATTCCTCTCTTTAGTAATAGAGTACTACTTTTTAGCAGATCGCAGTTCTTTCTGGAATGAAAAAAATATATTTCTCAGCATCCAAGGTAGGTGGATGTCCCTTATAACCAGGTTCTGGACAATGAGACATAAAAAAAATAATCAGAAAAAGAAAAAGCTCACTGAAATGATTGCTATGATAGCTGATTCACAAAGTCCAATGGCATTGGAAGATGATGGTGTAGGAAATTTCCTGGAAAGCGAGAAAATGAAGAGAGAGAAAAATGGAAAGAAAAGCTAAAGGCTTTGAGGATCAATCCAGGAGTTTCCATATCTATTTAGAAGACATTCCAATTAGGAGACAAAATGTCAGGGAAGGAGTTATTGAGAAATTATACAAAAACACTTCCCAGAAACAAAGCCTATGGAGTCACTAATCTCTAGCCTGGCAAATAAGAAAACACGCAAAGGGATAGTAATACTGCAGCTTAGACCAGTGCTTTTCAAATGTGAATGTGCTGACAAATCACCTGGAGATCTTGTTAAAATGCAGGTTCTGAGTTAGTAGGTCTGAGGTGGATCCAGCGGTCTTCTTCTCTAACAAGTTTTCACATGCTGCTGATGCTGCTCATTCCCTCTCAGCACTTTTAATTACAAAATGCTAGCAGATGATAGTAATGCCTTCAAAATTCTAAGAGAAAGTGCCTTGAAACCCAGAATTCTATCTCCTTCCAATTTAAAAGTCAAGTGTGAAGGTAAAGACATTTCCAAACACAAGAACCTCAACTGCTACCTTCTATGTCTGAAGCAAAATGAGGGATGAACCAAGAAAGAAAACATGAACTCTAGGAAGAAGAAATCTAAGGCTGCAAAATGACGGCTTTGGTCACAAGACTTAGAGAGCATCTAAAAAGGAAACACTAAAATACTGTGTAAGAAAATAATTAAGCAAGATTCCAGGAAAATTAATGTAAGTTGTACAAAAGATGACTCATAATAATGATGTACCACTTGGCACATCAGTGATCTATTTTATTTTTATACTATTGGCAAATACTACTCTGACAAAAGTTAAACAAAGAAAAAATTAAATATGTATAAAACCATGCATACATCATCCATATTTTCACATATGTATTTTACATATATCATTGTTTTCTGTAATCAGAAACAATTACAGAAGAAAAAGCTATAAAAGTCATTGTCTCTGGAGGGTAAGTAGAGATTAGGATAAGTTAGAAATGAGAGACAGCTTAAATCAGTAGTGATTGTTGTAAAACTATTTAATTTTTATATAATAAGCAAATATTACATTAATAAAAATATGAATACAATATAAAGTAAAGCAATCTATATGGATCTTATTTTAATATTATCAAATTTTAAATAATATTCTGAGCCAAAAAGCCTGTATACTTGAATTATTACTGTACACATGTTAATGTGGGACATTACATCTGACCTGGAGTATATACAATTATGTTAATTTATTAATTTACCATAAGATAAAAGACTTTAAGATACCTATTTTTAATGTTGCTAATAGTAGTAACTTTAAATGTTAAATTATGAAACTCATATATATTTGCATATTAATTGTAGTTAATGCTTCAACTGAGGAGCTGATGCTTAACTTACTATTTTAGAAGTTTCTACATTTCATTTTCTATTTGACAGGAGAATCTACAAAGAAAAACTGAAACACACATGCAAAATGAATCAACAGACATGGAAAGTACCAACTGTAATTGATATTACAAATAGAGAAACTTAAATTTTGGCACAATTTTTCCTGAATTTGCAAAATACAGTTTAAAAAATTTTTTTAATGTTTTTATTCATTTTTTAATTGAGTGAGAGAGAGAGAATCAAAAGCAAGCTCCACGCCATCAGCACAGAGCCCCATGTGGGGTTCGATCTTACGAACCATGAGATCATGACCTGAGTCGAGGTCGAGTCAGATGATTAACCGGCTGAGCCATCCAGGTGCCCCAGAAAACATTTTAAAAAGAAGTAACTGAGAATGAAATCATGCCCCAGTATTAGCAAAAGTCGTTTTGGTACTGAGCACAGAAGTATTTTCACAGTCTTCTTTACTTCTCTGTATTTTATATTTTTCTATAATGATCATGTAAGAATGTTAGAATGGAAAACCTATAACAAACTGCTTTTAAATGTGACAATTCCAAAATAAGCAAAAATAATCCATTAGTACTTGATATTCAAGAAAAGTTAAAATCTTATTTAAAATTGAGTCAAGGATTTTAGGAAGTAAAAGAGTAGGATAGAAGTGATATATAATTCCTTAAAATATTTCAATTATTGTTTCAAGTATTTATTTCAATAGCTAAAACATATGATTTATAAAATTCTTAACTATGAGGCAGTAAAGGCTAAAAACATTAAAACAGTACAAATGAAAAAAATATTTTTCCGGATGCCATGGACTGGAAACACATTACATTTAGAATATGCTTTTCCCTTTTCAACAGAATTGGCTGTCATTTCACTGTCTGGAAGTAAAAAACCAAAGAAGACTATTTTCCTATAACATTTGGAAATGCATTCCACATATTTAATCAGAGGAATGGGACAAAAGTATATTCTTTATTTATATCATTGTAGAATAATTTATTGATCCAAGATATATTTCTTGAATCCATTTAGTAAAACTTCTGGTGCTTGGCTGTAAATTATTTCTTGTGTCAAACATTTAATCATATGTAAATTTCATATAATCCAATAACTTAAAATAATTCAATTTAATAACAGAATAGACTTCTAAAGCACAACCATGCTGTAAATTCTATTTGGTAGATGTTTAAAGTCTGGAAAACAGACTGAATTGCCTATTTAAAAACAGATTTTTTTGTTGTTGAATTTTAAAGACATCTAAAGTAAGTTCTTAAAATGAGAAAATTATCCTTTGCTTCTTTCTTTGATGGGTGATAAACATTAGAAGAGATGACATGTCATTAATCAGAAAAGAATCATGCATCACAATATTTTTATAAACTATGTGAATGACTTCAAATGGCGAGTTTTGTAAAGGTTCACAATTACGGAATCACAATTAATAGAGATGCATCAGCCTGGCTGAGGAAACCAAAGGAGAGAGTCTCCAGTTCTCAGCAATGCGGTTCTCTTAAAAATGTGTCAAACCAACCCTCAGGAGTCGGCTTCAGCCATTGTCACCACCCAGAGACCTTCCAGGCACCTGGCCAGTTAAGAACTCTCACCTCCCCTCACTTCCTTTGGGATTTTTATTATTCATCTGTATTTTATTTTATAAACTGTTTATACCTATTTATATTTGTCTTTGTAATATATATGTATGTATATGTGTGTGTATATACATACACATATATAAACATATATATTTAAGCTTGTGTTCTTAACATCTGATTTATGCGTATGTGGGATGTTAACCATTCTCCCGTCATGACTGTTACAAATAGTTTTTCCAATGTATTTGCCTTTTATTATTACTTTTTTGCATTTTATATTTACCTTTTTTTTTTTTTAAGTTTGTTTACTTATTTGGAGAATGAGAAAGAGAGGGAGTGTGTGAGTGCATGAGATGGAAGCCTAACAGACTGAGCCAGCCAGGTACGCTTGTATTTACCTTTTTAAAGAAATAAACAGATATCTAGTTTATTTCATTCCTTAATTGCTGGTTACATTTAGAAGTACTTTAATTTCACAGTGTTTTTCATACCTGATTATATATCTTTCTCCATCTAGAATAGGAATCTGTAATCTGCTACCCAAGCCATGGCCCACGTGTCACATCCATTAGTCATATTTGACAATATCTGGTTTTGAACAACCCATAAATTAGAATGGGTTTTATGTGTTTAAATGGTTTAAATAGTAATAATTCTTAACACATGAAAATTATGTGAAATTCAAATTTCAGAGTCCTTAAGTAAAATTTTATTAGAATACATACTTTTTCTATATCTGTATTTACAGAATTTTGCTTGAAAAGTAACTATATCTAATATAGGATGCCCTGAAATCAGTATTTCTTTTCCCTTTAGATATATGGATTAGACTGAGTAACATGAAATTCTATTGGGAAAATAAAATACCTTCAAAGGTTTGAATATTCACCTCTTGATTTTCCTAAATAATGCTCTTAGAGAAAAGAATGATGTGAATGTGGTCTGTATTATTTTTTTCTATTTTTTACCTAATTTTATTCCAATAAGAATGGACTGCAATTTTTTATTTTGTTTTGTTTATTTATCTTACTTTTGAGAAAGAGAGAGCAAGAGAGACAGAGAGAAAGAAAGAGAGAGCATGAGCCAGGGAAGGGCAGAGAGAGAAAGAAGGGGAGAATCCCAAGCAGGCTCCTCGCTGTCAGTGCAGAACTCGATGTGGGGGTTTAATCCCAAGGACCACGAGATTATGTCCTGTGCCAAAATCAGGAGCTGAACCCTTAACAGACCTAGCTACCCAGGTTCCCCTGTTTTGTTTTAATTGCAACTTTTGAATTATAGTCATTAGCTTTGCTGTGAATGCCTGTACAGTATCGATTGTTAGAGTCATAGTATTTAGATACAACACATAATATATTGAGGAATGTCACAGAAATCCTAGTTAGCAATGAGTATCAACTAGTTTCAAATCAACATACCTTCTCCAAGTGATGAGTCAGTTTCTCCATCTTAGATGCTGAAATGGTACTAAAAAGAGATGATTTACCTTCAAGACTTGCTTGGTAAAGGTTACCTAACTTCTGGAAGTCAGAGAATGAATTTCTGAATGGGAGACAGATTGATGCTAACCACAGAACAAAATGGTGGGCTTTGATCTTCTTTCCTAATGATTAACTTAAGCTTTGGGGAAATAAACAATAACAGGTAACATATACCGAGAATCCACTAAGGGCCCTGCTCTAAAACAATTTTTATGTTACTTAATTTAGTTATCACAGTTATTAACTAACATGTTTAAATGAAACAGGGGCTCAGAAAAGTTAAATAACTTTCCCAGGATCCCATCATTATCAAAGGATAAAGAGTGATCCTGTTGCCTATGGATGCTGTATTGTCATGGGAGAAGGGGGCCTCACTGCAATGTCTCCAGAAGTTTCAACACTGTCAAGAGTGGTCATAACTGAGCATACACATCCAGTCAGTTCACCTGTCTCCCATCGAAGCAAAAAGGATGAACTGTACACTGGCACTGAGACATTTCGAAGGCGGGGGTAAGGAGAAGATCGCAGAAACCCCAATCCTTCTTACCTCTCAACACTCACAGCCTGGCGCTCCACCTTACGTCCCCTAAGTCAGACTTGATTCTGCCCTTTGCCTATTGTCATTCTTTGTGTCCTTTGGATTTCTTGATCCATCTGAAGCAAGAATCCCTAATTGATTCAACCTTTTCTGTGAATTTACTACCAATCTTTTTGCCTTGGGTCTCTCCAGAAGACCTTGCCATCTCTATCTCTCTCTCAAATTATGGCTTGTTATTGTTAGCTTGTTTTGGTTTTCCCCTTATAGCTCTTATATTACTAGTTTTCAAAATTGGCTGAGTATCTTTTTGTCCATCCTGTTCTCCCCTCACCTTCTCTAAAACCTCCTATATTTGAATCTTATGTCATCAGATTAATACTTTGCTAGTGTCATTCACTCTCAGATAATTGCCTCTCATTTCTGCATGATCTTAGTTCTTTACTCTTCCTTTCTGATACTATTCTTGTTCTTATTATGTAAGTAGATTATTCTATCACCCTTCCTCTCTTCAAAAACTCCTGTTTTGTTTTTTGTTTTGTTTTTGTGTTTTGTTTATTTACTGAGAGAGAGAGAGAGAAGGGGAGAGAGAGGGAGGGAGAGTGTCGGAGTCCCTCACCCGCCGGCGGGAAGGAAGGACGCGACACCGGGATTCGTTGCAGACGTGGGCTTTATTTCTTCTTTCTTCTTCTTCCTCCCCCTCCTCCTTATATCCTCCACTAAGTGGGAGGGCATAACCGTGGCGTGGCGCTCTTTAATTGGCTCACGGGTGCTTAGCTAGCAGGCAACGTCAGGCAGGCCA
>PISW01015192.1:0-17878 GCA_004023785.1 Mungos mungo | reverse complement strand
TGTGTGTGTGTGTGTGTGTGTGTGTGTGTGTGTGTGTGATTAGGATTTTTATCTACTGTGTAAACCTGTCCCATCAAGTTGGGTAGCAGGTTACTCATATTTAACATGAATACAATGGAAATATCATAATGTTTTATTTTGTAGCACTTATTTATGTTCAGCTATCCCAAGAAGAGTAATATTTCCAGAAAATAAGATACATATTTTCTATTATGAACACAAGGAATAAGAACAAAGCCCATGTCTGATAAAATGACTGGAGCATCATGGGAGGTAGCCTCTTTTTCCTCAATTTTGCTGTGGTGTTATCCATATGCAGGTGTTGTGCTCATCTTTTTTCTCTCATGGCCCCAATATGGTGATCCTGCCACTGGGCATCAAAGTTTGTTTCATAAACTTTTTTTTTAATGTTTGTTTTTGAGAGAGAGAAACAGAATGTGATCAGGGGAAGATCAGAGTGAGAGGGCGACCCAGAATCTGATGCTGGCTTCAGAATGTGAGCTGTCAGCACAGAGCCCAATGCAGGGCTCAAACCCACGAAGTGCGAGACCCCGACCTGAGTCAATGTCGGCCGCTTAGCCAACTGAGCCGGCCAGGCACCCCTCAAACCCTGTTTCATGATGAAGAAGGAGTAAGATAAAATCTGAGAGGACCTAGTGATTTTGAAAGGAAGTTATTTCCCTTGCAATCAGGACCGTCGTCCTCCACACGCGAGTCTCCTCCATCTCACCGACCAGAGATGTGTCACATGGCACTCTAAGCAACTCACTTAGTGTTGGCACTCACTTCTTCTGTGAGAAACCCAAGTGGACTTCCAGGAATATCATTAAAAGTGACCATTTTTACCAACATTGTATCACAGTGTCTGACACAGTGACTATCGCCCTCATCACTGCAATAAGGTGTTACAAAAGGAACCTCAAATTTGGAATATGCCTAATCCAGATCAAAAAGAATCATTATATATGCAAATAGATTGCTTTTTATAAGGTAGGCATATACAGGTGTTCAAGACTGCACATAGATTATTTAGAATATTATGGGAAAATCATTGGGGCGAATTAATGTTCCTTTATTTTTCAGATTATTTTCGCTGGCATAATAATAAAATTGACAGAGACAGAATACAGGAGAAAAAATCCCAAAGAAATACATGCACCCCAAAACCAAATTATGAAATTGAGACCTCTAGAAAGGAGCAATGCAGATAGTTTTTCTGCTTTGTAGAGAAAGAGACATTACATCTGTGAGTATTTCACAGCAGAAAGGAACCTCTGTTGGGACTCAATTAGTTAGAAATTTTAGATGGAATTTGGTTAGTGGTTGGTAGCAAACTAGTGAACAGTAACAAGGTTTGTTCTTGAAGACTGCTCAGCTCTAAATTCCCTGTCTGTGGTGGGAAGACTATCTCTTTAACTCTCTGTGCGGGATACGGGTCTATTACATGGAAGATTGATTTCCTGCTTTTGGAGGACAGCTCGGGGGCAGAGTGTTCCTACTACATCGGCTGTTTCTTAAGTAGCTTTTCCTTCAAAATAATCAACATGGCAAAGGGGCACATTTTAGAGCAGCCTGCTACTGTCCCCTGCACACAGTCAGGAATGGACCTGGCAAAACAGCATAGGGTACAGAATTCAGAAGCCTAAAACCCTCTCCCTGCACAGCACCACTGAGATGCACCTTCTTCGGAAGACCCTCCAGGTCCGGCCCCACTCTGGACTGCCCCTCAGTGAACAGATTGAAGGAACTGAAATTTGGTTTGGCTGTTTATTTCCAGTCTCAATGGGAGGTGCTCACTTTTTAGTGAACCCCAAAAGCAGGTATATGGGAACAGAGAACTGGATGTTTTGGTGCCTACCTATCACACTTTCAGTGTGAAAGTCAGTGTTTTTGGCGCATTCTCATTCAGCACCTTGTTTTCCATTTAAAAACATCCAACTATCGCTGAAGATTAAAACAGTAAATATCCGGGGCGCCTGGGTGGCTCAGTCGGTTAAGAGTCCAGCTTCCGCTCAGGTCATGATCTCACAGTTCATGGGTTTGAGCCCCGCATCGGGCTCTGTGCTGACAGCTAGTTCAGAGCCTGGACCCAGCTCCGGATTCTGTGTCTCCCTCTCTCTCTGACCCTCCCCTGTTCGCGCTGTCTCTCTCTGCCTATCAAAACTAAAGAAAGAACGAAAAAACCTCAAAGAAACTAAAATAAAACAGTAAATATCCATACATGGATCCATGTATACATGTGAAATTATAACCCACAATTGATTTCACTCTTGGTGGCTGCTGAACCAAAAGATACCACCAACCAAAACATAGGAAAAGAACCAGTTTTCCTTGCAAGAAAAGAACACCAGGTATAGTTCTCAATCTATCTCCCCACACAACGAAGTCAGGTCAGATTTACACTGAGCACACGTGCATATTGGTCAAGCGATGTGGCAATGGATATTATATTTTCAAATCAGCTGAAAGTCATCTTAAGTTCAGAGTCCAGGTTCTAGTTGATTGAAGTCACTGGACCAGGAAGGATAGGCATCATCAGGTCTCTGGCACCCTTAGTCCATTATTTGGGTGCTCATAGTAAGTGTTCAGTTCCCTCAAAATCCACACAAGAATGTGTGTCAAATCAGTCTCTACTCTGGATTTAGCAGTGGGAGACTATATATCATGGATTTATTGCATCTTCAATGATTAGACCATCTGCATGCCTGGTAGTGGCTGTTTGTTTCCACATTTTTAAAATGTCTTTATTTTTGAGAGACAGAGACAGATAGCGTGAGCAGTGGAGGGTGAGAGAGAGAGGAAGACACAGAATCTGAAGCAGGCTCCAGGCTCTGAGCTAGTTGTCAGCACAGAGCCCCATGTGGGGCTCGAACTCACGAACCATGAGATCATGACCTGAGCTGAATCCAGATGCTCAATGGACTGAGCCACCCAGGCGCCCCTCTTTCTGCATTCTTTTGCTGCTTGCTAACTACTGATTAATAGGCACCTGGGTCACTCAGTCCTCTAAACGTTCGACTTGGGCTCAGAACATGATCTCAAGATTTGTGAGTTTGTGCCCACAGGGGGCCCTCTGCTGTCAATGCAGAACCCACTTTGGATGCTCTGTCCTCCTTTTCTTCCATCCCCACTCATATTCTCTCTGTCAAAAATAAGTACATTAAAAAATAATCATTAACTACTGATCTCTAGGGGCGCCTGAGTGGCTCAGTCGGTTAAGCCTCCGACTTCAGCTCAGGTCAGATCTCACGTTCGTGGGTTCGAGCCCCGCGTCGGGCTCTGTGCTGACAGCTCAGAGCCTGGAGCTGCTTCCGGTTCTGTGTCTCCTTCTCTCTCTGCCCCTCCCCCTCTCATGCTCTGTCTCTCTCTGTATCAAAAATAAATAAAACATTAAAAAAAAAAAACTACTGATCTCTATTGTTCTGCAATTTTCATATATCCCAGGAAGTTCTCAAAACAGGTGTTGGATAAGTAGCAGGCATCATTCAGAAATGACTAATGTGACTTCTCTTATGTTTAGAAATCTAGTCTTCTCTCCCCTATTCCAAAGACCCCTAAGGTAATCTGCCTCCAAAATCATTACCTAAATCAAACTCATGAACAAATGCCTCACCCAACACAGTTAGAGAGAGGGATGCAAAACCTGAGAGACTATTGAATGCTGAAAATGAACTGAGAGTTGAAGGGGAAGGGAGAGGGGGGAAAAGAGGGGGTGGTGATGGTGGAGGGCACTTAAGGGGAAGAGCACTGGGTGTTGTATGGAAAACAATTTGACAATAAAATATTATGGAAAAAAACCAAAACAAACAAACAAACAAACAAAAAGATTAGTGTGTGTGTGAGTAGCATGGTTGAGATGCTTTCTTCCAGCAAATTTCAAGTGTAGAAAACAGTCACTGTGCTGTACAATAGACATCCCATATTTATTCATCCTGCAGAAGTGAACCTTGTTACATTTAAACTTCTAAATAAGCACTGCCAGGTGTTTAACTGCCAAAAGATGGCTTCATTCCGGAAAAACAAGATTTGGAATTAGTGCCAAACCGGTTAGGCAAACTGTAGCTGACTCCAGGGAATACAGAAGAAGGCCTGCTTTTCTGGAGACAAGGGATGAGGTGAGAAGTTGTTTATAAGCTAAAGTTCTTTGTAATAGAATGGTAGTTTGAAGGTGTGTGGGTTTTCAGTGGTTGAGCTGCTGCCTTGGAAAGATATGGAAACGTCTTTTCCTCTGGCGGGAATAGGAGAGTATAACCTGCCTCCACCATCGAGTTAGTGGAACGTGAAGATTTTCCCTTCCTGGTGGATCTGCCATTGACTATGAGTGACTGGCTTGAGAGGTCCCCCTGCTGACACCTCGAGATGCCATGATCATCTCCACATTTCCTTCACCCTCCGTTGCTGGCAATATTCTAATCCACACTTCGATGACTGTCACTTACTTAATGTTATTTCAAAGTTATTTATGTTTCAAAAGAGAGAAAGCATGGGTGGGAGAGGAGCAGAGAGGACAGAGCAGGAGTCCCAAGCAGGCTTCCTTGGCTGTGGGAGCCCAATACGGGGCTCGAATTCATGAACCACAAGGTCATGACCTGAACCAAAGTTGGCACTTAGCCAAAGGAGACACCCAGGTGCCCCGATGTTCACTTGTTGTAGATTCCATGTGATTTCATAGAGGGTTTTTTTTTTTTTCCTGTCTGATTCTTATTTCATGGAACAAAATCTCCTCCAGTTTGTATGAGCCACACCCAGGCTCTTTTCTGATGGACCACATTTGCAGAAAGATTATTTAAAGTTAATAATAATCAAACTTAAGCAGATTCAGGAAAAATGTTTACTTTTCACCTCCCTCTCTAAACAATAATGTACATAGAAAAGCTGCCCCAGCAAGAGAGCACTCACCATACGTTACTACATTATGATACAAGCACGGTATGGTTAACAGGGAAGAATCCAGGAAGGACCTCGTGAACAAAGTTTTCTATGTCCTATTGTTTCAGAGTGGCCCAGAAAGTATGTGCTTATCAAATATTTACTTTTCATCTTCCTGTGAATTCCATTCTTTACCTTGGAGGCCCCAGACTTCTGGTTCCTTGCTCCTCCTCTTCCTTCCTTCCTTCCTTCCTCCCATTCTTCTCCCGGACTTCCTTCTCTTCCTTCTCTCCTCTTCAAAGACATACATACCTTACTTTCCCTTTGCAATTTTCCTGTGTTTGTGGAGTCTCCATACACATACTATTAAATTTGCATTTCTCCTGCTTATCACATGCTGATTTGGTTCTTAGTCAACAATGAGAACTTCTTCTAAGGTTCCAGGTCATGCCTTTTTACATTCTTCCAAACTATATTTGGCTCCTCTTTTATACAACCAATGTTATGAAGAAAAAGAAACAGAGAGGCAGGGCACAGCATCTATATTCTGGGAGAAGTAGAGACACCTATTTTCAAGTCCTAAAGTATAATGAAGAGCAACTCACATACATGTTCCTGAGGTACCCAGCATAGCACCATGTGAGTAAAAGCTGTGTGTGTGTGCACAGAGTAAAAGTTCCATAAACACTGTCTTAATGATGTATGTATATTACTTTCCAAATAAAGACTTTATCAGACTATAACTGTTCCAAATACTTTCATGGGTACATACATCTAATGCACTGACCTGTGCTCTCTAGCTTACAGCTTGACTAATTGTCGCTTGTTTAAGATTTCAACAGACCACTGATGCTGGGGAAACAAGGAACCCGATGTTCCTAGAAGTTCAAGCTTGACCATCGTAGAACAGTGGCCTTTTCTGATGCCAGCAAGTCTTGAGATCATATCAAGAACGATGAGGCACTGTAACATTACTTCTCCTACATATCAACGCTCAGTAGTTCCGTGACTCCCCCTTAAGACTCCCTGCTCGCTATGTGACTTTAGATTGCCTACAACCTCTACATTGGAGAATGAAAACAGTTCTAATAATATGGCTTCCTAATCAATCTCATTGGGTCCCTGTCTCTGAACCTATTCCCTTGTGTCTAGGCCCTTTGAGTGTCATGACCTCTATATCTACTGTAACATGTGACATTTAAAGCTATGCCCATGGTGATTACATCATCAAATACACCCTCTTATATGACTGCCACTGATCAAGGCCTGGGCATCACAGGGATCATTGTCTTCATACAGCATCTGGTCCTCACTAACACCCAGGAATTCAACTAAATCCTGAAGAATCCCACCAGTTTGCCAGTTCCTTATCCCCCTGACATTTATTCATCTCTTGATGCAACCAAGAGCTGCCTATGGCTTTGGAGCAATGAAAGGGAGTCCCTTCGGGTTCCCACCCTACACTGGAAAGAGATCTTCACGTTTTCTTTCTTTCCATCTCTTTCCTACAGTACTTAATATTATGAGATAGGTTAACATTGGTGTGGGATAACACTTCACTCTGTACACATCCATGTGAACACATTAAACACAATTTATTAATGTATTGTATGTATGTACAATGTATGTAATGTATTAATAAATACATTTATGTAATTAAATGTACTAACTTCACACAGACTAAGTTATGCACTTCAAATGGCGTCACTACTGTTCACAAAGTATTAGTTCTCACATTAGTTATTATTGTATTATGGCAGGACAATTAAATGCATATGCAGAAAAACCACTGTCTATATATAGACTTGTTGAGAATCTACACATTTATTTTCAACAACATTTTTCCCAGTAGCTATCACCCTTCAGCCCTTTAACCCAAACACTGCCTCTTTATTAAAACTACCTTGAGAACTCGAATATGTGATCTAAAATTATGCTTGCTGTCATTGGTTCTTATAATATTAAGAGCTGGTTCTTCAAAAGACTCCGATGAATAAAGTAGTGTTACAATATGCAAATAATACTGACTCGTTAGATTATGACTCACGCCATCATGCCAAATGCACCCCAACACCGTTTAAATGAACTTCTCACTAGTTTCATTGTGGCTGTAATGTGACTTTTCATCTACCAGTCCCCAAAAATAGCTTCACTCTTAAATTTAGAGTGTATTGTATTATTTGTATATAACTTTGCTTACCCTTAACAAATATTCAACATCACTGATTTTCATACCACTTATTTTATTAGCATGTGTAGCTTGAGATTTCAATGTAGGTTTTGCGCTTTTAGTAATAGTGTCAAATACCTACAGTCTCATATACCCAATATTCTATCCTACTTTATGTTAATTATTTTTTATATCCACACTAATATTACTAACAATAAAATGACCTGTCAAAAAACTTAAGTTTTATATTAACTATAATTTATATAGCCTCATAATTAGCGTAAATAGCCTTCAATTATTTAAAAATTATTTGAGAAAAATAAACAGTATTTGAAATACACCTACATTTCTCATAGATCTTAAGTTTTATCTTTAACGTCCCTGTCAATAGTTAGTCTATTACAAACTTGAAAAGAGGGGCGCCTGGGTGGCTCAGTCAGTTACATGTCCAGTTTCAGCTCAGGTCATGATCTCAGGGTTCGTGGGTTCAAGCCCCGCGTCCGGCTCTGTGCTGGCAGCTCATAGCCTGGAGCCTGTTTCAGATTCTGTGTCTCCCTCTCTCTCTCTGCCCCTCCCTTGCTCATACTGTATCTCTCTGTCTCTCAAAAATAAATAAAAAACATGGTTAATGGGTTCAAGCCCCACATCAGGCTCTGTGCCTACAGCTCTGAGCTGCAGCCTGCTTCAGATTCTGTCTTCCTCTCTCTCTGCCTCTCCCCCAAGTGGGCTCTGTCTGTCTCGAAAATAAACATTTTAAAAAGTTGTGTTTTTTTTTAAGCTTTCAACATTCTTTTAGTAGTTGTTTTCTCTTTTCTCTTTTGCTCTGTGTTTTCCTAGTTTTTGGACATCAATTTAGATTTGTTTCTCCAGCGGCTAAAATATTTCTTTCAATATTTTTTTCCGCTAAGGTCAATGAGTGGTGTAGTTTTTTATTGCATCTACATCTAGAGTATATTCCTCTTGCCACATATATAGATGGTAATTTAGCATTCTTGGATAACTTGCTTTTTTTCTTTTTCCCCAAAATGATGCAGGTACTGTTTTATTTGAGTCTAACACTGAACATTAGGGAACAAAGTCTGTTGAAAATAAAATTTTTTTCCATGTTAGGTACCTTGTTTGTTTTTCCTTTGGTTGACTAGACTGTTACAGAGATTATTTTTCTATCCTTGAAATTCTGAATTGTAAATAGTATATATCCAAATGTGTGCCTTCCTTGACTCTTCTCCACTTCTGAAATCTCAACTAAAGTATATTTTTCTTCTTGGATTTCTCCTCCATTTTCTTTATCTTTTGGCTACTAATCTTCAGCTTTTTCCTTTTCTTTGAGTTATGGATAATTAGTTCTTATTTTGTTTAGAGAGATAGAGAGAGAGAATGGGTAAGAGAGGGCAGTGGGAGAGGGAGAGAGAATCATAAGCAGGCTCCACACCCAGCACTGAACTCAGTTTGGAGCTTGATGGTGAGATCAAGAGTTGGATGCTTAACCAACTGAGCCACCCAGGTGCTCCCGTTTCACATTCTTTTTCTTTTTTTAATTCATTGATGTGGCAATCCTGGTCACAGCCTTTGATTTTTATTTTTTTATTTTCTTAAATTTCAGGTTGAGCTTTCATAGAAGTAAAACATTCATAAAGGGGGGAGAGTAAAACTGATAAGTAGAAATATTTTTTACTTTGAATTCAGGTTATGCAATCAGCATCCTTTCAGAACAAGAGACAGAACATGTCCAGCACACCAGAAGCTCCCCTAATGATTTCTCCAAGCCATGCCTATGCTCTCCAAAGAAACTATCCTGACCCCTAACACTATATATTAGCCTTAATACTTTAGAACTTGACATAAATAGAATCACACAACATATAAATTTAAGTTTAATGGCAAGAATTATAAAAGGTCTGAGATTTTACCTTACTTGCAGTTGTCACAGGTTCATGGGAGCTGGGAAAAGACATGAGATCCCTGGGCCAGAGGAAAGGATGTTTTCATTCACAGAGCAGCAAACAACATGAGCGTCAGCATATTTGTGTCCATTCCCCTTGCCCCTCAAGTCCCACAAGGATGATGCAGATGTGCCCAAATGGATGCCTGCACAAACAGAGGATTGCAGGACAGGAACTCCAACTTATGTGACCTGATTTTTTACACGGGATAATAAGCATGCTTACCCTTTGCTCTGGAGGCAGACATTATCTCTCTCTTCTAAGGATGTTTGCTATGCAAATATCCTGAAATCAAGGACTTTGAGGAAGAATTAAAAAGATCTACTTCTTTTCATCAAAACTAGATGATCTGCCATGAGAGAAAAAGCTTCAGAAAGTTTCCTTTAGAAAGCTCTGTTGACTGAGAAAAAGCTCAATGCACTAAGAAAATGGTCACAACAAACGAAACTGACTGATATGAATGTAAATTCTACCTTTTCCCAAGTGGTCTTTTTGCTCTGCTGTGCTGCACAGCCTGGGACACAGGTCCTAGAACATTGGAGGGCCCTTTGGATTTTTGGGTTCCAGAGGAATAGAAGGATTAAGCTATGGCCTCAGGGACCTGATTCAGTTTTCAAAGCAGGCAAACTCCAAAGCTCCAAATCACAGTAGGACATTTGCAAGTCATCTCTTTTTAAAAGTCTGGTTTGTATTTTGTAAACATTTTAAAGACTCAGTTGGTTGAGCATCAGACTCTTGATTTCAGCTCAGGTCATGATCCCAGCATCATGGGATCAAACCTGGTGTCAAGCTTCACATTGAGCACGGAGCCTGCTGTCGATTCTCTCTCCTTCTCCCTTTGCCCTTCTCCCCTGCTAGCATTCTAAACAAATCAAAATTGACCTTGTCACTTAATTGATTCTACAGCTGCTCTTATTGAATTGTGACAGAATTATATTTCATAAAAATACTGTTTTTGAACATAGCTATTTTAAATATAATTCTTGTGAATGTTTCCTTTTTATTGCATCTGCTAGAATTAAGTAATATTTGTATTTATTTTGAGTGGATTAACTGGTCCACTGATACGTAAACATGATTACAATATGACACAGCCATATAGAGACGTTTGAGCAAAAAAAAATTCATCTTGGCTGTGAGTTATTATAAGAAATCTGTAAAGATAAATAAATATGTACTATAACAAATTTTGATCAGTGCTAAAAATAACATGGATAAAACTTGAAAAACAAAAATATCACCACCCCCAAACCTATTATTATTTTTCTTAGTTTATTAATTTCATTCATAAATGAAATTAAGAGGGTTGACATTTTACAATTTCATTTCTTGTTTTATAATTTTGATTTAATCTTTCTAATTTTGTTTCTTATATTCTTTACTGTTTAAATTGGTTTCTAGGGGAGAGGGCAAGATGGGGGAGAAGTAGGGAGTCCCCTAACTCCTGCCTGCATCTTTCATACAAAGAAGGGCTAAAGCCAAAAGACACTGAACCACAAGAGTCGGGGAGGAAAGAAGACAGAGTCCACTAAGAAAACAGCCTCATAGGTGCATGATGAGAGCTGGGGAAGATAAAAACAGAAGCATGGAGGGGAGGGAGCTCCCTCTGCAGAGAGACAAGGGGGAAAAAAGTGGCCAAACTGCTCTTAACAACTGTCCCTGGAAAAGAGAAAAACCTTGGCCAGGAAAGAGAGGGGTCCTATCATCCCATCTCTAACCCCAGGGTGTTCAGAGAGAGATACTATCTCTACCTGCGGAGACTTCTTTGGGCTGTGTGCTCTGGGCCCAGAAAATTTCTCTGGTACAGACTGTATGCAAAGGACTCAATAGACATCAGGAGAAATTGCTCTCCTACTTGATCCCCAGCTAGGAAGGGCCCCGCCTGGGATTCCGGGGTTACCTTTCAGTCACCATCATTACTGCACATGGAATAAGAGCTGAAAACGAGGCTGGGACATAGAGCAATGCCCACCTTGGCTACGCCAAGGGCAGAATAAGATCAGACCCAAAAGAGTGATTACAAAACTTGGTTTGAGAAGGGAATGGGGGGCCGCCATTTTTCTCCGTACAGCCACCAAGGTGGGGCCTCAGAGAGCAGCCCCAGAGACACACAGGTCAGGCAAGATCTGCCTACACTAAACCACACCCATCTGCCTTGCCTAGCTGCTTTGTTACCAGAGCTGGTTGGATACTGTGGAAACAGAGGGCCCTGCCCCTACCCCCAAAACCAGCACTGATGTATTGCTGTGATTAACACTAGATCAATTCTTGCAATTCAGATATATCTCCCTTATCACATTCTTATGTTTCACTCCTCTGGAGTGGGTATTCTGGTTATAGGTTTGCTTAAACAGTCACCTCTCATTCATTCTCTCTCTCTTTTTTTATTATTTTAATGTTTTATTTAATTTTGATACAGAGAGAGACAGGGCATGAGCAGGGAGGGGCGGAGAGAGAGGGAGACACAGAATCGGAAGCAGGCTCCAAGCTCTGAGCTGTCAGCACGGAGCCTGACACGGGGCTTGAACCCACTAACGTGAGATCCTGACATGAGCAGAAGTCCAACGCTTAACAGACTGAGCCACTCAGACGCACCTAATTCACTCTCTTGAAATATATTCTGCACCTCCGTCATACCTTCCTTTCTCTCTGAAATAATCAGACTATATAATTTCTCAGGGTAACATGATCCAGGTCAAAGTTCAATTTCTCTTTCTTCTCATCCCTATCTCTGTCACTTCTCTTTGTATATGCTCTTCCATCAGCACTGCCTCTACCCTGCTCTTTATTTTTAACTGGGATCTCTGGCATTCTGCTTTGAAACTGCCCTGTGTCTTTTTTCCTCTCCCTTTTGGTTTGCCTGTTTTTTTTCATTTCCTTGTATATTTGTGTGCTTTTGTTCCCTATTTGTTTGTCTGTCTGTTTTCTGTTCCAGGGCTACCTCAACAAACAAGCCAAAGTACACATGGTCGAGAGTCCCAAATATCACTACGAGTTGGGAAATAAAATAACCAAAGGCACAACAAGAGAGACCAAAGGAACCCATTGAAGGAACACGTCCTGAACAGACAGATCCAGACAGTCAATGAGAATCCTTTAATATAACAATACTCACAGGTGGAGTGTACAGAGCAGTTCTTTTTAAACTGACAAGTGACAGAAAACTAGCCTAAATGATGAAACAAAAACACTCTCTTCTAAAGAAATTCCACCAAGAAGTCACAGCTACAGAATTGGTAAAAACAGATCTAAGCAACATAACTGAGCAAGAATTTAGGACGATTGTCATAAAATTAACTGCTGGGCTTGAATAAGGCATGGGAGACATCAGAGAAGGTTTGCTACAAAAGCTATGCAGCTTATCAATAGTTCTGATCAATGAAAAAATGCTATAAATGAGGTGCATAATAGAATGGAGGCAACCGCTGCACAAATTGAAGAGGCAGGGAAAAGAATGGTTGAATTAGAAGACACAATGATAGAAAACGAGGAAACTGAGAAAAAGAGAGATAAATTGATCCAAGAACACGAAAGGAGAATTTGAGTACTGAGTGATACAATCAAAGGGAACAATATCCATACCATAGGAATTCCGGAAGAAGAAAGAGAGAAAGGGGCTGAAGGAATACTTGAAAAAATTTTAGCAAAGAACTTCCCCAATCGGGGGAAGGAAACAGACCCTGAAACCCAAGAGGCACCGAGAACCCCTCAGATATCATTTGAATGGGTCTTCTGCATGATATTCAGAATGAAACTAGCAAAATATAAGGTTGAAACGAATTCTGAATGCAGCTACGGACAAAGGGCAAAAAAAAAAAACCTATCAAAGTAGTTGCAGACCTATCTACTGAAAGTTGTCAGGCCACACACGAATGGCAGGAAATCTTCAGTGTGATAAACAGGAAAAATATGCAGCCAAGAATCCTTTATCCAGCAAGCCTGCCATTCAGAATAGAAGGAGTGATAAAGGTTTTCCCAAATAAACAACAATGGAAAGAATTCATTACCACTAAACCAGCCCTACCAGAAATCCTAAGGGAAACTCTCAGGGAAATGTTGCTAGGAACACAAGGTACCAGAGACACCACTACAAGTATGAATCCTACAGAGAACATGATGCCTCTAAATCCATATATTTCAATCATAACACTGAATGTAAATGGACTAAATGGTCCAACCAAATGAGTTAGGGTAGCAAAATGGTTAAAAAAATAAAATCCATCTATTCACGGTCTACAAGAAATTCATTTAAAACCTGAGGACACCTTGAGATTGAACGTAACGAGATGGAGAAATATTTATCTTGTGACTGGAAGTTAAAAGAAAGCTGGAGTAGCCATACTTATATCGAACAAACTGGACTTTAAAGGAAAGGCAGGAAAAGGAGATGAAGAAAGACATTATACAATAATTACAGGGTCTATTCTTCAGGAAGACTTAACAATTATAAACATCTACACACCAAATTCAGAAGCACCCAAATACATAAAGCATTTAATCACAAACAGAAATTGATAAGAATGTGCTAATTGAGGAATTTAATACTCACTCCACATACAGCAATGGATAGATCAACTAGACAGAAAATCACTAATGAAACAACGGAGCTGAACAATACATTGGACCAGATGTATTTGACAGACATATTTAGAACTCTACATCCTGAGGCTACGGAATTCACTTTCTTCTCAAGAGCGCCTGGTACATTCTCCAATATAGTGCACAAACTGGGTCATAAAGCAGCCTTCTATAAATGGAAGCAAATTGAGATCATCCCATGCACACTTTCAGATCCCAATGCTATGAAACTTGAAATCAATCAAGGAAAAATTCTGGAAAGCCTCCCAAAACATGGAGGTTAAAGAACACCCTACTAAGGAACAAATGGGCCAATCAGGCAATTACAGAAGAAATTTAAAAATAGATGAAAACAAATGAAAATGAAAATACAATCCAAACTCTTTGGGATCCAGCAAAGGCAGTCCTAAGAGAAACGTTTATTGCAATCCAGGCCTATTTCAACAAACCAGAAAAAGTGCAAATACAAAAATCTAACAGTGCACCTAAAGAAACTAGAAGGAGAGAAGCAAGAGCACCTCAAACCCAGTAGAAAAAGAGAAGTAATAAAGATCAGGGCAGAAATAATCAATATAGAATCCAAAAAATACACAAAACAATTGAGCAGATCAATGAAACCAAGAGATGATTTTTTGAAAAAATCAAATTGATAAATGACTAACCAGATTTCTCAAAAAGGAAAGAGAGAATACCCAAATAGACAAAATCACCAATGAAAATGGATCTATTACACCAGTCCCTAGGAAATACAAGCAATTATCAGAGAATGCTATGAAAAATCATATGCCAACAAACTGGACTACCTAGAAGTGGAGAAATTCTGAAACACACATGCATTAACAAAAACAAATGGGAAGGGATAGAAAATCTGAACTGACTCATAACCAGTGAGGAAATGGAATCAGTAATCAAAAATCTCCCAAAGAATAAGAGCCCTGGGCCAGGTGGCTCCCATGGGGAATTCCTCCAGACATTCATATCAGATAATACCGAATATTCATATGACACCCATTCTTCTGAAGCTATTTGAAAAAATAGAAATAGAAGGAAAACGTCTGGACTCATTCTACGAAGCAAGCATCCCTTGATTCCCAAACCAGACAGAGACCTAGAAAAAACAGGGAAGTGCAGTCCAATATCCTTGATGAATACAGACGCAAAAATATTGAACAAGATACTAGCAAATTGAGTTCCACAGCATAGAAAAAGAATTATCCATCATGATCAAACATGATCAAAGGGGATTCATTCCAGGGTTACAGGACTGATTCAATATTTGCAAATCAATCAATATGATACATCACATAAACAAAAGAAAAGATTAAAACCATATAATCCAATTGATAAATGCAGATAAACAATTTGACAAAATATAGCATCCTTTCCTAATAAAAACCTTCAAGAAAGTAGGCATAGAAGGAACATACTTAAACATCATAAAAGCCAGTTAAGAAAAGCGCACAGGTAATATCATCCTCAAAGGGGAAAAACTAAGAGCTTTCCCCCTGAGATCAGAAACATGACAGAGATGTCCATTCTCACCACCGTTGTTTAACATAGTGCTGGAAGTGCTAGCATTTGTAATCAGACAACAATAGGAAAGAAAAGGCATCAGAATTTGCGAAGATAAAGTCAATCTTTCATTTTTCGCAGATGACATGATACTCTACATGGTAAACCTGACAGACTCCACCAGAACCCTACTAGAACGAATCCATGAGTTCAGCAATGTTGCAAGGGACAAAATTGAAGTACAGAATCAGTTGCATTTCTATACACCAACAATGAAGCCACAGATAGAGACATGAAGAGACTGATCCCATTCATAATTGCACGAAAAACATAAAATACCTAGGAATAAACCTAACCAAAGATATAAAAGATCTGTATGATGAAAACTATAGAAAACTTACAAAGAAAATTGAAGAAGACTCAAAGATATGGAAAGCATTCAATGCTCTGCTCATGGACTGGAAGAATAAACATTGTTAACATGTCATTATTACCCAGAGCAATCTACACATTCAATGCAATCCCAATCAAAATTGCACCAACATTCTTCTCAAAGCTAGAACAAAGATCTGAAAATTTGTATGGAACCACAAAAGTCCCTGAATAGCCAAAATAATAGTGAAGAAGAAACCAAAACAGGAGGCATCAAAATTTCAGACATTAGTCTCTAACACAAAGCTGTCATCATCGAGACACTCTGGTATTGGCATAAAGACAGACACATAGACCAGTGGAATAGAATAGAGAGTCCAGGACTGGACCCCCAAGTGTATGGCCAATTAATTTTTGACAAAGCAAAAAAGGGTATCCAATTAAAAAAAAAGACAGCCTCTTTAACAGATGGTGCTGGGTGACCAGGGCAGAACATGCAGAAGAGTAAAGCTAGACCACTTTCTTACACCATTCACAAAAAGAAACTCAAAATGGTTGAAGGACCATGTGAGACAGGAAACCATCTACACCCTCGAGGAGAAAGTAGGAAACAACCTCCTTGACCTTAACCGCAGCAATTTCTAACTTGACGCATCCCAAAGTGCAGGGAATCAAGAGCAAACATGAACTACTGGAACCTTATCAAGATGAAAAGCTTTTGCACTGCAAAGGAACCATAAAGAAAACTAATAGGCAGCCCACAGAATGGGAAAAGATAGTCACAAATGACATATCAGGTAAAGGGCTAGTATCCAAAATCTACAAGGAATGCACCCTATTTCCACACCCAAAAAACAAAGAATCCAGTGAAGAACTGGGCAGAACACATGAATAGACACTTCCACCAAAGAGGACATTCAGATGCCAACAGACACATGAAACGATGCTCAGCATTACTCATCATCAGGGAAATACAAATCAAAACCACACTGAGATACCAGCTCATTCCAGTCAGAGTGGCTAAAATGAACAAATCAGGAGACTATAGATGCTGGCGAGGGTGTGGAGAGATGGGCATCCTCCTACACTGTTGGTGGGAATGTAAACTGGTGCAGCCACTCTGGAAAACAGTGTAGAGGTCCCTCAAAGAAATTAATGATAGAACTCCCCTATGACCCATTAATAGCACTGCTAGGGATTTACCCAAGGGATACAGGAGTGCTGATGCATAAGGGGACATGTACCCCAATGTTCATAGGAGCACATTCAACAATACTCAAATCATGGAAAGAGGCTGAGCGTCCATCAACTGATGAATGGACTAAGATGATGTAATTTATATATACAGAGGAATCTACATGGCAATGAGAAAGGATGACATCTGGGCATTCGAAACTTGTGGGGAGGAGCCTTGGGTGTTTATATGGAAACCAACTTGACAATAAACTAAAAAAAAAATAAATTGGTTCTAAATTCTAGAAGTTCACCTGTTTAAAAAACATAAGATTAAACTTTAACTATACATACCATATGCCCTTATAAAGTCCTAATCCTTATGCCTATTATCTCCAACGTCATTCTTCACTAACCAAGAAATCAGCAACTCATTGTCTTTTTTCCACAATTTTATAACAAAAAGTGGCATCTGGTTTGTCCTTCAGAACCTTCTCATTTACCATTTCCTACTTTCTGTTCAAAACTATGACATAAGGCTGACCTAATGCCAATCAGCCTACAATCACATTAACTGTAGAGGCTTTGATTCGATATGTTGAAAATTAGTGTGGGCAATCGCAGGCATGGCTGTCAAAGGCCTTAACACAGTTAAACAGCTGTTGCTAGACTTTAATAAAATATTTGCTGTTAGCAGCATTTGCTATATTATTTAAGACCTAGTGGAAACAGGAATTTTATATATAAATTTTATGCAATAATACACATGCACACATATCATTATTGCTGTTCATATATAATACACATGCATGCAAATACACATGTAATAATTATATTGCATATAAGTTCCTGAATGTTACATCTACATGTACACATGTAACACATGTATACACTCACATATACAAATAGTACACATATGCCCTTATAAATATATATAACTGCACATAGAATAAAAAACAAGTAGCTAATTATAATTTTAAAAATTAGTATAAAGTTTTTAACTGGGTATTTTTCAGGTTGTCAAATCTTTCAGATAATTCACAGATTAAAAACGAAAGCCACAATGCTTTTTCAGCATCTATCGATAGGATCATATGATTTTTTTCTTTTGTTTTGTTGATGTGGTGTATCACATTAATGGATTTGCGAATGTTGAACCAGCCTTGTAACCCAGGAATAAATCCCACTTGATCATAATGTATAATACTTTTTATATGCTGTTGAATTCGGTTTGCTAGTATCTTGTTGAGTATTTTTGCAT
>PISW01015191.1:0-17879 GCA_004023785.1 Mungos mungo | reverse complement strand
GTTGCTTAAGTCATTGTTTCCTAACTGATTTTCTGTCTGGATGATTCATCCATTGTTGAAAGTGGGGTTTTGAAATCTTCTATTATTGTATTACTGTCTTTTTCTCCTTTCAGATATAGTAGTATTTGCTTTATATGCTTATTTGCTGCTATGATGAATGCATAATACATAAACATACTGTAACCTCATTGAATTGAGCTCTTTATCATCATATAATGACTTTCTTGTTATGGTCATTAGCTTATACTCTATTTTGCCTAAGTATAGTTACTCCTGCTTTCTTTTTGTTTCAATTTACATGGGATGTGTTTTTCTATCCCTTTACTTTGAATCTGTGTGTCCTTAAAGCTTAAGTGAGTCTCTTATAGGCTACATACAGTTTTGTCTTTTTTGAAAAATCCATCAGCCACTCTTTTTTATTAAAAACATAGCTTAGTCCATTTACATTTAAAGTAATTATTGATAGGTATGGATTTACTATTGCCTTAAGTTTTTTTCCCAATTGTTTTGTAATTCTTCTTTTCATTTCTCCCTCTTCTTTTCTTTTCCTTCATGACTTGATTAGTCTGTAGTCATATGCTTTGTTCCCCCCCCCTTTTTTTAAATCTTTTGTGTACTTACTATAGGATTTTGCCCTATGGTTATCATTAGGCTTTCATAAAATATATTTATAACAGTTTATTTTAATAACAGCTTACTTTTAAATGCATACAAAAGGTATTTATTTTTACACCCCTTCAATTTACATCTTTGATGTCACAAGTTACATCTTTTTACATTGAGTATCTATTAAAAATTATTGTAATTATTGTTATTTTCTTAAAACTTTTGTCTTTTAACCTTCATACTAGAGTTAAAAGTGATTTACCCACCACCATTACCTAGTTGAATATTCTAAATCTAACTGTATATTCATATTTACCAGTGAATTATATTTTCATATTTTCTTGTTGCTAACTATTATTCTTTGTTACATCTTGAAGAACTCCATTTAACATTTCTTTTTAGACCAGTCTAGTAATAATGATCTTTTTCAACTTTTGTTTGCCTAAGAAGTTATCTTTTTTTCAATTCTGAAGAGCAACTTTGGTAGGTAAAGTATTTTTGGTTGGCAAGATTTTTTTGTGTTTTTGTTTTTTAAAGAACTTTGAATTTATCATTCCACTTCATATACCTTGCAAAGTTTCTACTGAAAAATCTGCTGATGGCCAATGGGGACTTCTTCTATATAACAAGTTGGTTTTCTTTTGCTGCTTTGAAGATTATCTCCTTGTCTTTAGACTTTGGAAATTTAATTATTATATTTCTTTATTTTTGACAATTTAATTTTAATGCTTCTCTTTGGATTCTTTTTATTTGGGACTTTTTGGATGTCCTAGATCTGGATATCTGTTTCCCCAGATTAGGGAAGTTTTTAGCCATTATTTCTCTGAATAAGCTTTTTTCCCCCTTCTCTCTTCTTTGCTTCTGGGTCTTCTAAAATGCATATATTGACCCACTTCACTATCTATTTCAGTAGGGTTTTGTTTTTGTTTTTTTGTTTCTATTTTGTTTGTGGCCTGACATGTAGGAGTTCCTCAGCTAGCTCTGGATCTCTTTCAGAGGGAATTGCTCCATGTGTAGGTGTATATTTGGTACATCCACTGGGGGAAGGTAGCTCAGAAGTTTTCTGTGTTACTGTCTTGCCATACTACTTGATATTCGGATTCTAGGTTTTTTTTTTTTAATAAGGGATAGTTTTTTTAATAAACAAGAATTTTATGATTATATTTATAAGACAGAATGTACATGAATACTTGACAACTATAACATGAAATGTAGTGTGTGAATATTGGTTTTTGTATCCTCAAAATTTTTCTCTTCCTTCCCTCATTTCTAACTCCCTCCCTCCTTCCCTTCCTTCTTTTCTCTTTTTCTTTTCTCTTCTTCTCCCTTCCTTACTTCCTACCTTCCTTTATTTCAAAAATATACAATCAACATTCCAAAGAATCCAATGACATTCCATAAATGTGATTGTCAATTAAGTTGGTATGTCCTCTCTCTCTTCCAGGCATGGATCCTAGGACTGGCCAATCATACTATCCTATGTCTTTGGCAATAGTGAATAATGAATACCCAATATGTGTCACTGACCCAGTTGACTTCTCAGACACCTTCTTTTGTATTGGTATTTGTATTGGTATATAGATATTAGACCAATAATAACTACAAAACGCAACCAAAAAAACTCTATATCTTTTTGTTGAAGTTGGAAGCTGGATATTGAAAATGAATTGCCAGTGACCATCTTCATTAGCTTCATACATGATGTCTGTCTGTAGTCAGAGCAAGTAATTCTAACATAAAGAGGTAAATAAGCCTAGAAATGGAGAGACGGCAAGAGAGAGAATGGGAACAAGAGAAATATGCCTTAGGGCATCATTTAATCTTGAGTTCCAAAGTTGCCTGTAGAAGACCAATGCACTATCCATTGCGCCACAGAGCCACCCTACCAGATACCATATGTTTGCACTCATAGGTCTAACAGAGGAAACCTAACAGAGGACCATAGGGAGGGGAAGAGGGAAAGAGAGTTGTGGAGAGAGAGAGACACAAATCATGAGACTATTGAATACTGAAAACGAACCGAGGGCTGAAGGGGGAGGGAGAAGGGAGATGATGGTTATGGAGGGAGGGCACTTGTGGGGAGAAGCACTGGGTGTTATATGGAAACCAATTTGACAATAAGCTATTATATATTTAAAAAAACCAAACAAAATTGCCCGAGGCCAATTCCACCTCTGGATGTCTCAGCTAAACAATAAAATACATTTTTTATTAAAATAGTTTGAGTTGAGCTTCCTTCATTTGCCAGTGAGTGAGTTTTGATTAATGTTGAAGGTTATAATAGGTTTTTTAGGTGATGAACCTAAAAAACTGTGGTTATATAAAAGGTCAGAGCCATTTTACAGTTGTTTGTTCTTTATAGTAATTTGTGGGAAGAAGCATAATGATAAGAAAAACATTTCACATTAAAGTGATTTTAAGTTATTTAGGTCAACAAAACCCATGGACAAGGAGAAATTTCTTAGATACTTGATAGAGATGGTACTGCAATTGTTTCAGATGGCCCAGAAAAATGGCACTGAGAAAAATCTATGGATGAAAAAGGGTACCAAGGAAGATAAAGTTATGTGAGTGGTCCTATGAGGAACTATCAGACTTGACAGAAGCACCAGGAAGAGCATGTGAAGATTAAAATCAGAAAATGTATTCATTTTAATACAAAAGGGGAAAAAGATCTCAGAGGTTCAAGTAACAGACATGACTATAGTAACAAAACTAATAAAGGAATTTATAAAGGAATATTTTTTTTAAAAAAAATAAGGCAAATTGAAAATAGCAGAATTATAAATATATTTAATTCCTAAAATCTTCTTATGAAATGTTTAAACATTGGATTTAAAACGTGCGTGGGGTGCCTGGGTGGCTCAGTCAGTTAAGCATCAGGCTTCGGCTCAGGTCATGATCTCACGGTTCATGGGTTCGAGTCTTGCGTCGGGCTCTGTGCTGACAGCTCAGAGCCTGGAGTCTGCTTCGGATTCTGTACCTCCCTCTCTCTGTGACCCTCCCCTGCTCAAGCTGTCTCTCTCTGTCTCTCAAAAATAAGTAAAAAACCTAAAAAATATAAAAAATGTGTGCTTATTATATTTTTGTAATTTACTCAATGATATATTTGGAGTAAATATATTAAGTATTTGCTGCTGGAGTAAAATTGCTAAGATTTTACTACTGAAAACAGCATCTTCTTATCCTGGACATAAATTATTAAATTTGTCATATATTTAACAAGACCTCACAGATCTGCCAAAAAGAGACAGGCATATTTCTTTCATTTCCTTCTTTTGAACAAAGATCAAAGATCATTAAAAAAAATTTTTTTTCTCTATTCCTGACTATTCAGATAACAAAATCCTGCTTTGCAGAATCTTTATTATATATTATTTGGGCAGCATTTCTTTATTTTCTTTGCATTATACTAAAGTTTTTTCCCCTTTCAATTTATTCTGCCATTTTTTTATCAATGAAGGGGCTGAGAAATTCATATTATTGAGCCCATTAGGGTAAGCTGTTCAATATAATATCAGCTTGGCTTTTATTGTTCATTAAAGCTTATGGTGGCACCTGTGTAAATCATCACAACAAATTATTTGGTCAATGAAAGACAACTGTCATTCTAAGAGCTTCATTTTCCATTTAAAAGTCTGAAAAACCTAGAGAGTACATAATGCTCACCTCCCCTCATGAAGTGTGGTACACATTTAATCAAAACTTTATTTGATGTCTCAGTCATGGCACATCCTAATTATAAACCAAATCCAAACAATACTTGTATTATATACCTGCAAAATGTGTAATAAATCATTTTAATGATGATGCTTTGATCAGGCTACACTTGAGTTTAAAGTTTGACTTTCCCAATTGCTAGGTGCATGATTGGAGACAAGTTATTTTGACACAAAGTTCCTTCATTAAAGGGAATTAATAATACATATTTCATGTGGTTGGAGTTTAATGAGCTAATACAGGTCAGACACTTAGTACAGTATCTGCTACACTGAAAAATTTCAGTAGTCATGATGATGACAATGACAATGACAAAGCTATTATTAATACCATAGAATCCAAGAAAGAAACCTCTAGGTTAGGTCACAGCAAACTTCCATTATGTGTAGGAAGAAATAGCTTGATGCCATGTTTCCCCTTGTCTGTTTATCTATGGATAAAATGAAATTATTCTGTTTTATCCTAAAAAGACTGCTCTGAAATGTGCCCCAACATTTTTCCTTCAAGTAGGTGATGAAGTAATGCATTTTCTGGATATAAAATAAAATAAAATAAAATAAACACAGCTGTTTTTACTGTTCCCAAGCTGGAGTTGAAATAGGGACTCAAACCACAGCCTCCTGGAACTTCAGCCTTCTCAAATCCCTCTTTACGGCTCCAAGACCTCTGTGTGGTAACTCCTTGCAGTAATAAATGTCATCTTCCACGTTCCTCATGCCTCTTACATTGCAAAGGTGTGCATCCTTGACTTCTGATTCTGGCATTAGAACCCTTGTATAACTAATGTTGATGCTTTCATTTGCTCTCACACGCTCTCCATGATGTGCTATTTGCCATTTCAGGCCCCTTATCTTATTTTGTTTTGTTTTATTTTATTATTTTATATTTTAGGGAGAGAGAGAGAGAGAGTAAGCAAGAGAGAGGGTTAGAGGCAGAGAGAGAGAATCTCAAGCAAGCTTCATTCTTGGCACGGAGCCTGATGCAGGTCTTGATCCCACAATCCTGGGATCATGACATGAGCCAAAATCAAGAGTTGGATGCTCAACTGAAGGAGCCATCCAGGCACCCCTTAGGCCCATATTTTAAATCACAATTTATTGCTCTTGTGTGTTGTCAAATTCATAGAGAAGTTCCTATTCTTTTCACCTATCTTCAGGGCCCGGTGAAATGCTTGGCACATTCTAGGGAGCTTATTAAATGAAGTAATGTAGCCTTTATTTCACTTACTGTTTACTATAAATCCTACTCTAAATTCTCTCGGAGTTTTCTAAAGGGAGATATGTCTATTTTAAGGCAAATTGGTCTCTGACATTTTAAAGATGCTTCTTTTTCTGCAGTTCCAACTTTCTTCACTTATTAAGCTTGTAAAACATTCACTCCCAGTGGTAAATTCTTTCTTCATTGCACTATATTAAATATTGATTAGAAAATATTCACTTTATGGAAAGAGTATACTCTGCTTTATTGCCATTGGGCTTTGTCATACGGCTTGCTTTGGTTAAAGTATGTTAGAGATACAACTTTCATAGAGGTTTAATAGGACTTGTATGGTTGGGCATGCCCATCCTCCTGAGTTCCTGATCTTCACCATAAGATAATATGACTTGGGTAGCCAGTGGTCAAAGGAAGATGACAAACATGTGGAGCAGACCAGGATGCAAACCACAGTCTGGAGCCAAGGCTTCTAAGCCCAATTTAGAATAGCCAAAGTCCAGCTGACCTGCACACTTCTGAGTGAAAAAGTACTTAGTTGTTTTATGTCACTGTGCTTTAAGGTAGTTTGTATGCAGCATTATTGTGACAATAACTGACTGACCTATCCAATATAGGATAGAGTTGGGAGAGGTATTTGGAGTTATGGACTAATGTGAAGAGTAATTGGAAGAATAAAAGGCTTTAGTAAATTTTTTCTTCTTATTAAACTGATTAGATTCATATGCACATAACTGCACAGACCTACCAAATCAACCCTTGACATATAATGTAACAGTGTCTGAAATTGCATAGAACTTATTTTAGTTTCATACTCTGGAATTTCTCTTATAATAATGAACTGTATCTATCACCTTAGTTCTACAGGTTTTGTAATTAACAGTAGAATTATCTTTGTTATATGATAGCCATACAAACTTCCTGCAAGCCACTTGTTACACACAATTGCCTATCTTCTTGTGTTTATACTAGACTACCTTAAATTACATATTAAAATTATCTTGCTATTACTGTTATTACATACAGAATCTCCTATTTTACTAACATTGTGGATGGAAATTCAGGTATAAGTAAATTCTTTTTGCTCTTTTGTTTTCAGACAGAATTTTCTTTTATTCCTGTAGTCTACATAGTACTACCATTTTCATAGGCTTAGGAATATACTAATGTTTAATGGATAGCTAGCTATTTCTGTCTTATTTGTTCTTTTGAATTATAAACACTGGAGAAATTCTTCCCTTCTGTTGAGGATTACCACTTCCATTGTGCTGTTTAACACTTGTTTCTTGGATCAACTTTGAAAATGATATATTGTGTTTTTGTTTTTATACAAGTATAATTAGGAGTGATACACTAGTTTTAGGCTTTTGATACAATGATTGAACAGTTCTGTGTCTCAGTGATAATCAAGGTAAGTGTAACTCTTAATCCCCTTTATTTACTTCACACATCTCCCAACTCATCTCCCCTCTGTCAACCACCAATTCTCTGTATTTAAGTTTGTTTTTATTAGCCCCATTTTTTCTTTGTTTGTTCTTTCATCTTGATTCCTAAATTTCACATATGACTGAAATCATATGGAATTCCTCTTTTTTTGACTGACTTATTTCATTTAGCATTATACCCTCTTTGCCTATTTATGTTATCGGAAATGGCAAGATTTCAGTTTTTAATAGCTGAGTAATATTCCATTGTATGTATATGCGTGTGTGTGTGTGTGTGTGTGTGTGTGTGATATATCCATAAATGAATGGTTAAAGGAGAAGTATATATATATATATATATATATATATATATATTTCTTGAGTTGCTTCCATATCTGGACTATTGTAAATAATGCTGCCCTTAAACATGAGATTCATGTATCTTTTCCAATTAATGTTTTTCTTTTTTTTTTTTTGGTAAATTCTGAGTAGTGGAATTACTGGATCATATGATAATATTGTTTTTAATTTTTGTGGAGCCCCCATATTCTTTTCCATAGGGGCGGTACCAATTTGCATTCTCATTAACAATGTGCAAGGGTTCCCTTTTCTCCACTTCATTGTCAACATTTGTTATTTCTTCTGTTTTTGATTTTAGTCATTCTGCCACAGTTAAGGTAATATCTCATGGTTATTTTAATTTACATTTCCTTGATGATTAGTGATGTTGAGCATCTTTTCATGTGTTTACTGGTCACCTATATGTATTCTTTGGAAAACTATCTATTCAGGTAGTCTGCCTTTTTATCATTTTTTAAAATCCTTTCAAAAACTAGCTCCTGGTTTCATTGATCTATTCTTTTTTTTAAGTCTTTGTTTTGTTTATTTCTGCTGTAATCTTTATTTTTTTTTTTCTTCCTTCTACTAGTTTTGGGCCTTGCTTGTTCTTTTTGCCAGCTCCTTTAGGTGAAAAGTTGTTTATTTGAGGTTTTCTTGCTTTTGAGATAAGCTTGTATTGCTATAATGTTCCCTCCTGGAACAGCTTTTGCTGCATCCCAAATATTTTGGGCCATTGTGTTTTATTTTTATATTTTCCATGAATTTAATTCTCTTTTAGATTTGTTGTGTTATTTAGCTTCCATGTATTTGTGCTTTTTCCAGATGTTTCTTGTGGTTGATTTCTAGTTTCAAAGTGTTGTGGTAAGAGAAGATGCATTTTATGATTTCAATCTTTTTAAATTTGTTGACACTTGTTTTGTGGCTTCATATATAATCTATCCTGGAGAATGTTGCATATACAGTTGAAAATAATGTGTGCTCCACTGTTTTTGGATGGAAAGTTCTAAATATATTTGTTAGATCCATCTAGTCCAATATGCTATTTAAAGCCACTGTTTTCCCCATTGATTTTCTGTCTGGATGACTTATCCATTGAGGTACTAAAGTTCTCTAATATTACTGTATTTATATTAATTTTTTATGTCTGTTATAGCTGCTTTATGTAAATGGGTGCTTCCATGTGGGTGCATAAATATTTATAATCGTTATATCTTATTGAATTGTTCTCTTTACCATTATGTAGTAACATTCTTTGTCTCTTGTTATAGTCTTTGTCTTAAAGTTTATCTTGTCCATTTTGTATTGCTACCTCAGCTTTTATTTGGTTCCATTTATATGAAAACATTTTTCTGTTTCATTTCTTTCAATCTGCATGTGTCTTTTTGTCTAAACTGAGCTTATGGTAACCAGCAAATTGATGGATCTTGTTCTTTTCTCCACTGAGTCACCCTATGTATTTTGATCGGAGCCATTAGTTTTTATTCTCAGTAATTATTGATAAGTATGTTCTTATTGCCATTTTGTTATTTGTTTTGTGGTTGTTCTTGTAGGTTTTCTCCTGATCACTTCATTTGTGGTTTAATGGCTTTTTTTTTTTTTTTTGGTAATATGCTTTAACTCCTTTCTCTTCCTGTTTTGTGCATCTATTACAGATTTTTGATTCATAGTTATAATTAATTTAATTATTTAAAGGGGCAGAGAAGGGGGAAGACATAGAATACAAAGCGGGATCCAGGCTCTTAGCTGCCAACCCAGAGCCCAACATGGGTCTAGAACTCATGAACTGTGAGATTATGACCTGTGCTGAAGTCATATGCTTAACTGACTGAATTACCCAGGCACCCTTACAATTCATTTGTAAATACATCTTATGCAGGTATCAGCCTATATTAAGTTGATGGTTACTTAAGTTGAACCCATTCTAAAATCATTAAAATTTTATGTCTCCTTCATATTTTATGTATATGGTGTTATATTTTACATTCTTTCATTGTGTGAATCCATTTACTTATTTTGATAGGTATAATTTATTTTGCTGCTGTTGTGCTTTAACCTCCATATTAGTTTTATAAGTGACTAATCTACTACTTATATTATGTTTGTATTTACCTGTGAAATTTTTTTCTTTCAGAATTTGCTTACTTCTAATTATGGCCTTTTCTTTCCACTCAATGAATTCCCCTAAAATTTTTTGTAAAGCTGATTTAGTGGTAATTAACTCTTTTCACTTTTCAAAACAAAAGTGAAACTTTATCTTCTTTTTATTCTGAATTACAGCTTCACTGGCTAGAGTTTTCTGGGTTGTTGCTTTTAAGATTTTCTCCTGGAGGGGCCAAGATAGTGGAACAGCATGGAAGTTTTATTGAGTCTCTTGTCTCTGAAATGTAGCCAGATCAACACTAAACCATCTTGCACACCTAGAAAACTGATTTGAGGATGAACACAACAAGCTGCACAACCTGAACAATAGAATCCAGCAGGCAAAGGTCCCAGCAGACCATGGAGAACAACCACAATGTTGGACAAGGATGTTAAGGGTGAAGCCTGGTGCCAGATGTGTGTTGTGATTTTTCATAAACCCTGGAACAATTTTGCTACAAGATCATGTGAACTTTTTCTGGGGTGGGCTGGTACCCAGCCGCAGTCTCTGGGCTTCAGCAGCAGTGTAGTCTCACGAGTATTCCTGGGGCTGGGCAAGCACCCGGCCATTGCTCAGTGAGACCCACTCCCAGAAAGTTCTGAAGTCAAAGCCACGGTCCTTCAGAAGTGAAAGGTTGGGAAACACAGCCCTATTGGAGATAAAACTCAAGAAAAAGGTGCTGTCTGGCAGACTGGCAGTTGGCCACAGAGTAGAAATGGGGAGTGGATGGAAGCTGGAGACAAAGGAGAGGTGCTTGATTGATAGTCGTGGAGAGCACAGTTTCAATACTAGAGACTGGGCGACTCTATTTTCACCCTTCCCACACATGCCCATACACACGTACATGCACCACAGCAATCTGTCCCAGTAAGCCATTTACTGGAGAATGGAGCCATTACACTAATCCCTGCCCAACTGGGCAAGCAGCACTCTTGACAAACACAAGTCTCTCTGCCTAATTAGTTTACATACTATAAAGCTTCATAGCTTGACTTCTACAGGAAACCAGATGTAATTTCAATCATACTTCATTCTATTTGCTGTTCGTTTTATTCAATTTTTTTCTTTTTCTTTTCTTATTCTTTAGTACAGAAAGAGAAAAAAAACTTTTTATTTTCCACTTCTATTAAAAAGATTTTTCTTTAATTTTTTTCTACCATATATTTTAATTGTTTGTAATTTAAAAAATTTAATTAACTCTCATCATTTTATTTTATTCTGTTCTATTGTACTCATTTTTTCAGATTTTCAAACATTTTCTCATTTTTTCCACTTTTTCTTCTCTTTTCCTTTTTTTATCTTTCTCTTTTTTCTCTAATCTAACAAGCTTCTTTCAACAACCAGACCAAAACACACCTAGGATCTAGCATCCTTCATTTGACTTCTTTGTGTTGTTTTTAATGTTTTAATTTTAATTTTTATGAATTTATTAATTTCTTTTCTTCCTCCTAAATGACAAAACAAAGGAATTCACCCCAAAAGAATCAACAGGAAGAAATGACAGCCAAGGACTTAATCAACAACAATCATACAAGCAAGATGTCTGAAGCAGAATTTAGAATCATGATAATAAGAAGACTCACTGGGCTGAAAATAGATTAGAATCCCTTTCTGAAGAGATATAAAGAAGTAAAATCTAATAAGGATGAAATTTAAAAATGCTATAACTGAACTGCAATATTAAATGGATGCCACAGGGGCAAGGATGGATGAGGCAGAGCAGCAAATCAGCAAGATAGAGGACAGACTTCTGAAGAATAATGAAGCAGAAAAAAAGAGGGAGACTAAGGCAAAAGAGTATGAAATAAAAATTAGAGAACTCGGGGACTCATTAAAAAGGAACAACATGAGGGGTGCCTAGGTGGCTCAGTTGGTTAAGCGTCTGGCTTCAGCTAAGGTCATGATCTCATGCTTCATGAGTTCAAGCCCCGTGTTGGGCTCTGTGCTGACAGCTCGGAGCCTGGAGCTGCTTTAGATTCTGTGTCTCCTCTTTCTGCTCTTCCCCTACTCATTCTCTGTCTCTCAAAAATATATAAACATTAAAAAAAAGGGGGGGGGGGAATAACATGAGAATCATAGGGGTCCCAGAAGATGAAGGGAAAGAAAAGGGGTAGAAAATTTATGTGAGCAAATCATAGTGGAAAACTTTTTTTAACTTAGGGAAAGACAGAGGCATCAAAATCCAAGAAGTACAGAAAACTCCCATCAGATTCAACAAAAACTTACCATCAACAAGGCATATCTTTGTCAAATTCACAAAACACTCAGAAAAGGAAAGAATCATGAAAACAGCAAGGGGAAAAAAAGTCCTTAACCTACAAGGGAAGACAGATCAGGTTTGCAGCAGACCTATCCATAGAAACTTGGCAGGCCAGAAAGGAGTGGCAGGATATATTCAATGTGCTAAACTGGAAAAATATGCAGCCAAGAATTTTTTATCCAGCAAGGCTATCGTTCAAAATAGGAGAGATAAAAAGTTCCCCACACAAACAAAAATTAAGGGAGTTTGTGATCACTAAACCAGCCCTGCAAGAAATTTTATGGGGGACTCTCGGAGGGGAGAAAAAATGAAAAAAAAAAAAAGATCAAATGCAACAAAGACTAGAAAGGACCAGAGAACACTACCAGAAACTCCAACTCCACAGTTGATATAATGGCAATAAATTCATATTTTTCAGTATTCACTCTAAGGTCGATGGTCTAGACAATTCAATCAAAAGACATAGGGTAACAACATGGATAAACCCAAAATTCATCTATATGCTATTTACAAGAGACCCATTTTAGATCTAACGTCACTTTCAGATTGAAAATAAAGGGATGGAGAACCATTTATCATGATAATTGTTACCAAAAGAAACCTGGAGTAGCTATGCTTATATCAGACAATCTAGATTTAAAATAAAGACTGAGATGAAGAGGGACATTATATCATAATTAAGGGGTCTTTCCACCAAGAAGATCTAACAATTGTGAACATTCATGCTTCTAAAGTGGAAGAACCCAAATATGTAAGTCAATTGATCACAAACATAAAGAAACTCAATGGTAATAATACCGTAAAAGTAGGGGACTTCAACACCCCACTTACAGCAATGGAAAGATCATCTAAGCAGAAAATCAAAAAGGAAACAATGATTTTGAATGGCACACTGGACCAGAGGGACTTAATAGATATATTCAGAACATTTCATCCTAAAGCAGCAGAATACAGTCTTCTTGAGCGCACATAGAACATTCTCCAGAATAGATCACATACTGGACACAAATCAGCTCTCAACAAGTAGAAAAAGATCAAGATCATACCATGCATATTTTCAGACCATGCTATGAAGCTCAAAATCAACCACAAGAAAAAATTTGGAAAGATAAAAAAATACTTGGAGACTAATGTACATCCTATTAAAGAATGAATGCACTAACCAAGAAATTACAGGGGAAATAAAAAAGTACATGGAAGCTAATGAAAATGATAATACCACAGCCTAAAACCTCTGGGACATAGCAAAGGCAGTCATAAGAAGGTAGTATAGCCTTTCTAAAGAAGGAAGAAATAAAGGTCTCAGACACACAACCTAACCTTACACCTCAAAAGAGCTGGAAAAGAAAAACAAATAAAACACCAAGAGAACAGAAGACAGGAAATAATAAACATTCAAGCAGAAATCAATGCTATCAAAACCAACAAAACAAAACACACAGACACACAGACACACAGACATACACACACACACACACACACACACACACACAACCAGTAGAACACATCAATGAAACCAAGAGCTTGTTCTTTGAAAGCCCCTTGCCAGTTTGATCAAAAAGAAAAGGAAAGGACCCAGATAAATAAAATAAAAAATGAAAGAGGAGAAATCACAACCAACACTGCAGAGATACAAACAATAATAAGATAATATTATGACCAATTATATGCCAATAATATGGGAAAGCTGGAAGAAATGGACAAATTCCTAGAAACATAAACTACCAAAACTGAAACAGGAAGAAATGAAAATTTTGAAGAGACCTATAACCAGTAAAAAATGTTATTAGTAATCAAAAATTCTCCCAAAGGAACAAGAGTCCAGAGCCGGATGGCTTTCCAGGGGAATTCTACCAAACATCTGAAGAAGAGTTAACAGCTATTCTTTTGAAGCTGTTACAAAAAATAGAAATGGAAGCAAAACTTAGAAACTTTTTCTATAGGGGCTTCTGGGGCTCAGTCAGTTAAACATCCGTCTTTAGCTCAGGTCATGATCTCACAGCTCTTGGGCTTGAGCCCTACATCGGGCTCTGTGCTGACAGCTCAAAGACTGGAGCCAACTTTGGATTCTGTGTCTCCATCTTTCTCTGCCCCTTCCCAACTCATGCTCTGTCTCTCTATCTCTCAAAAATAAATAGACATAAATTTTTTTAACCTCCTCTTTCTATGAGGCCAGCTTTACGTTGATTCCAAAAGTAGACAAAGACCCCACTATAAAGGAGAACTATAGACCAGTTTCCCTGATGAGCATGGATGCAAAAATCCTCAACAAGGTACTAGCCAACTAGATCCAGCAATACAGTAAAGAATTATTGACCACGACCAAGTGGAATTTATACCTGGGATATAGGGGTGGTTCAATATCTACAAAACAATCAGAGATACATCACATCAATAAAAGAAAAGATAAGAACCACATGATCCTCTCAATATATGCAGAGAAAGCATTTGACAAAACACAGCGTCGTTTCTTGATAAAAATCCTCAAGAAAGTAGGAATAGAAGGTCATACCTGAAGATCATAAAAGCCATTTATGAAAGATCCACTGTTAATATCATCCTCAATGGGGGAAAACTGAGAGCTTTCTTCCTAAGGTCAGGAACAAGAGAAGGATGTTTACTCTTGCCACTGTTATTCAGCATAGTATTGGAAGTCTTAGTCTCAACAATTAGACAATGCAAAGGAATAAAAGGCATCCATATCAGCCAGGAGAAAGTCAAACTTTCATTCTTCACAGATAACATGATACGCTATATGGAAAACCCAAAAAATTCCACCAAGACAGTCTCTTCAGCAAATGATGCTGAGAAAACTGAACAGTGACATGCAGAAAAATGAACCTGGACCACTTTCTTACAACATACACAAAAGTAAACTCAAAATTGATGAAAGACCTAGAAGTAAGACAGGAAGCCATCAAAATCTTACCAGAGAAAGCAGGCAAAAACCTCTTTGACCTTGGCTGCAGCAAGTTCTTACTCAACACATCTCTAGAGACAAGGGAAACAAAAGCAAAAATGAACTATTGGGGCCTCATCAAAATAAAAAGCTTCTGCACAGCAAAGGAAAGAATCAGCAAAACTAAAAGGCAACGACGGAATGGGAAAAGATATTTGCAAATGACATATTAGGTAAAGGATTAGTATCCAAAATCTATCAAGAATTTATCAAACTCAACATCCAAAAAATGTATAATCCAGTGAAGAAAGAAGGAAAAGACATGAATAGGCACTCCAAAGAACACATCCAGATGGCTAACAGACACATGAAAAAATGTTCAACATCACTCATCATCAGGGAAACACAAATCAAAACCACAATAATATACCACCTCTTACTTGTCAGAATGCTTAAAATTAATAACTCAGGCAACAACAGATGTTGGCGAGGATGCAGAGAAAGAGGGTCTCTTTTGCACTGCTGGTGGAATGCAAATTGGTGCAGCCACTCTGGAAAACAGTATGGAGGTTCCTCAAAAAATTAAAACTAGAACTACCATACAACCCAGCAATTGCACTACTAGGTATTTATCCAAGGGATACAGGTGTGCTGTTGTGAAGGGGCACATGCACTCCAATGTTTATAGCAGTGCTATCAACAATAGCCAAAGTATGGAAAGAGCCCAATGTCATTTGTAATATGTGGATAAAACTGGAGGATAATATGGTAAGCAAAATTAGTCAGTCACAGAAAGAAATATCATATGCCTTCACTCAAATGAGGAATTTGAGATACAAAACAGATTAAGATAAAGGAAGGGAAGCAAAAATAAAATAAAAACAAGGAGGGGGACAAAACATAACAGACTCTTAAATATAGAGAACAAACAGAGGGTTGCTAGAGGGGTTGTGGGAGGGGGTGTAGTCTAAATGGATAAGGGGCATTAAGAAATCTACTACTGAAATTATTGTTGCACCATATGCTAAGTAACTTGAATGTAAGTTAAATAATAAATAAATTTGAAAACTTTAAAATAAAATAAAATAAAACTCTCTATCACTAGTGTTTGCCATTTTAATTATGTCTTATGGACTCCTTGCGTTGATTTTGGGGGGAGCTCTCTGTGCCTCCTGGATCTAGAGGCCTGATTCTTTCCCAAGACTAGAAAAACTTTCAGCTATTATTTCTTCAAATAAATTTTCTGTCCCCTTTTCTCTGTCTTCTGCTTCTGTGACCCTATAATGTGAATGTTATGCTTGATGATGTCACTGAGTTCCCTTAAACTGTATGTATATATATATATACACACACACACAGGTATGTGTGTGTGTGTGTGTGTGTGTGTGTGTGTGTGTGTGTGTGTGTGTGTTTGCTGTTCAGACAGGTTTTCCCCCCCAATATTCTGTCTTCCAGATCACTGGTCTTTTCCTCTGTATCCTCTAATATTCTTCTGCTTTCCTCTACTGTATTTTTATTTCAGTTGTTGAGTTCTTCATCTCTGACTCATTTTTTACTTTTTATTTTCTATGTCTTTGTTGAAGTCTCACTGAGATCCTCCATTCTTTTCTCAAGTTCAATAAGTATCTTTATGACACTTACTCTGAATTATTTATCTATAATATTGCCTCTCCTTGTTCCATTTAGCTCTTTTGCTGAGGTTTTGTCCTGATATTCCATGTGAGACATGTTCCTCTATCTCATCATTTTGTGTAAGTCTGTTAGTAAGTCAGTTAAATCTCCTGATCTTGAAAGTAATGGCCTTATGAAGAAGTCTTGTGGTCCCCTGTAGCACAATGTCCCCTGTTAACCAGAACTAAGTAGTTTAACCAGTGTCTCCTATGTGGACTGTGTGCACACTACTGTTATGGCTAAGCCATGTTTACCTTTATTCCAGTCAATTGCAATGACCCATTTTGCCTGTTTGGGACCAGATTTGGTCCCTGTGCTGTTAGGGAGACAGTCTTGGGCCACCATGAGCTTGTAATTAGGTGATGTCCTTCGTCATACCAGATGATGCCTGCCCTCAGCCCATTTGCTGGTTGCGGTGGTCACACCAAACTCCAGGGTACTCTCTCTAGACTATACCTTGAGGGGCTTTCATTAATGGGTAAATTCAGAAGTCAAGATGCCTTCCCCTAGTCTGTCTTCTAGGGTTGCAGTGACCTCAAAGTATAGGGCTCTTTTCCTATGCCTCCCCCTGGGTTGTTTTTGTTGGTAGGTGAGGGTGGCAGTCAGATCAGATCACTGCTGTGGCTGAAGATGCACTGATCTCTCTGCACTGCCAGGTATAAGATTTGTCTGCTGGGGCTGCATTTGAGCAGGTGTATGGTTATTCCCCTTTGTCCTGGAGCATGAGTCATTGTGGAGTGGTGTTCATAATTGCTAGGGCTGCTTACAGGATGAGATGAGGAACTGCATCGGAGGAACTCTTGCTGTGTAGGGCAGATTGGATGGGGCTGATTCCAAGGGGCTGGGTGTGTGGTTTTAGCAAGGTTGGTGGAGAGCGTTCTCCCTAGCTCCTGAAAGGGTCCAGCCATCTAGACGTGGTGGAGAGAGAGAGAAATGGCACTCACCAGTTCTACTGTTCTTGGAAAAGTCTCTTAAAGATTCCTGCCCCTCTAGTATATGTGAGATTAGTAAATAAATCTTGCATAAACCACAAGTGCTTTTGAAACTTTGCTTCTCTGCTCTATCTCTGTGGGCTTATGCTCTCTCTTTAAGAGTGGAGACTTAGTTTCCTATTGCCCTGCAGTTCTGCCAGAGCTAGGCCTGCTGATTTTTAAAGTACCTGGATTTATTCTCTGCTGGCCATAAAAATTGGAGTTTATATGCACTGGTTTTAAAAGTCAGGTGTTATGGGGGATTCAGCTTTCCAGTGTAGTTTCCCCATGTGTGCAGCTGGTTTAAGGTCAGCTTCTCTCCATTCATGCTTGTGTTGTCCTTCCTATTTTTGCTTAGCCTTGCCAGAAGTTTGATTCTTGACTGTGTCTCCACCACTCCTAGCTTTTTGATGTGGACTCCTCTCTATAAGTAACTGTTTTTTTCTGCCAGTATCTTAGGTGGTTTCTGGACTAGTTGTACTGATGTGGCTGTTGTCTAGGTGTGACTCTGGGACAGAGTGATCTTAGGATCCTCTTGCCTGACCATCTTTCCAGAAGCCTATAAGAATGATGGGTTTTCCTGCCTACTGAGGTCAGTGTGAACAGGATGGGTAATAGTATTCTTTTCCCATTTACA
>PISW01015190.1:0-10078 GCA_004023785.1 Mungos mungo | reverse complement strand
TGGGTCTGTGCTTGTCGTCTGTCGTGGTTCCTCTGCAACACTTGTCATTGTCATGGTCACTTTCCGTCCGCACACAGGTGCTCTGCGGTGGGACATGTTGGGGCGTGTCCGGTTCTGTGCCACCGGGAGCTCCCCTGCTGGGGACGGTGCCATAGCTTGTCCCAGGGCACTGGGTCCTGTACCCAGAGCCCCACTGTGCAGGTGTCCCTAGGCCTGGTGACAAATTGCCAAACTGGTGACTTAAAAGAGTGGAAGCCTATGCCCTGCTCTGGAGCCGGAAGTCCAGGGTCCTTCCGGAAACATCCTTGCTGCTGCTTCCAGCTCCTGGTGGCCCCATGTCCCTCGTCACAGGCCGCCTCCGTGTGTGTCTCTTACAAGGACGCCTGTCCTCGGATGGTCTGGGGGGACCTTATCTTCACACCTGTAACCAATTACATCTACAAACACCCTTTTCTCGAAGACGGTTTCGTTCACGGGTTCTCAGGGTTCAGATGTGGACACACAGTGACACACGGTGACCCGGTTTTTCTCCTGAGAATTATCTTGCCGTGTTTAGACCCTCTTTCCTGACACCAGCCATCCTCTTTGGTGGCAGGAGTGCTGACCCGCCCCCCCCCCAACAGGGGGCAGTGTGGCACATGTGGCCTGTGGTGCGTGGCTGCTCTCGGCCGCCTGAGTGTCCAGGAGCACCCGTGATGGCCCCACGCCGGGTGACAGCCCCACGCTGGGTGACAGCCCCACGCCAGGTGACCTGGAGCACCCCACACCGGGTGACGGCCCCACGCTGGGTGCCTCAAGACGGCAGGTGTCGGTCTCTCACCATCCGGGGCCAGGAGTGCAGAGCACAGGTCCTGGGGGGCAGTCTGCGCAGCCCCCTGCAGCCCCTGGCAGTTTCCCACAGTCCTCGGCCTCCCTCGGCCTTCTCCCTGCCTGCATGTCTGCGTCTCCTCCCGGTCTTGTGAGGACCCTGGGCCTGGGCCTGGGCCCACCCTCCTCTGGTACCACCTCATCTTACCTTGAGTTCATCTGCAGATGCCCTGTTTCCAGATGAGGTCACAGTCACAGGTCCCTGGGGTTAGGACGACAGCCTGTGTTTTTGAGGGACACACTCTACCCGCAGTAGGGCTGGTGGGGTTTAAGCCATGTGCCTGGGCCCCTCTGACCCTGGAGCCTGCCCCCCCACTCCTCTCCCCTGTTAGCAGGGGTGAGGCCAGCCTTCTCCTCTCCACTGCACCCTGATGTACAGGCCCGAGGACGCTGGTGTCACCATGGACCTTGCAGGGTGCGGGGCTGCACAGCATCGTGTGAGGGGGCTCGGTGATGCCCACGGCCCGCAGGATCAGACCCTGGCCTGCGGCCCACCCCTCGGGGACACTGTCCCCAGCGTCCCCTGTCCTGGGGCGGAAGTGGCCCGCTCCCATACGAATGCCTGTCCCTCCCCCGCAGCTCTGATCAAGTACATTCGGCCGGTGTTCGTGTCCCGCTCAGACCAGGACTCGCGCAGGAAGACCGTGGAGGAGATCAGGCGGCGGGCGCAGTCCAACGGGAAGTGGCCGCAGGTAGTGCTGCCTTGCTTGCGTTCTGAGCAGATTTATCCCCGAGAGATGTGAACCTAGAGGTGGGGCGGGGTGGTGGGCACCCAGAGGGCCAGAACCGGCCTTCCCCAGGGCCTGGATCTGTTCGGTTTCATTTTATTTTTGGTGAGTGTGTGAATTCAAGATTGCGCTGAGCTCAGGTACTTTGGATCCTGAAATTTTAAAATTAAAAGACATCAGGACACCATTGTCAGGTGTATCTCAAGTTCCAAAGCCTCTGTGCCGAAGTGCACCTCCCCGGAGGCGCCAACCGGACAGAAGCCGCCTTGCTGCACTCCGGTGTCAGCCAGCCCGCGTCTGAGCGGCGCGTCTGCACGGAGCTCCCGAGGACACGTCCCAGCCCGTGTTGGCCGGCGGGGAAGTTCATTCACACCGTGTGTCTCCCAGCCGCCATCGAGGGGCTGGGATCCGTGGGACTCTCTGGGTTCCGGGTGCTCAGAAAACACCGGAAGGCCTGGCTCCCAGGCGCCTGTGCCCATGGGCAGCCCCTTGGGGGCCGTGACCTTCGGGGAGCCGTGGCTGCTGCCCCACCGTGGAACGTGGCCGCGTGGGCTGCATTTGCCTCCACCTGGGGGACGGTTCGTTCATATCACATCGCGGGGGTGTGGATCCGAGTCACTGAAGCTCTGGGGGGGGTGTTTAACCCGCGTCTGGGGTGGTGCTGGTCTGGCCCAGCCCAGTGCCTTCCGCCCAGCACCCTCTTCTGTGTGCCTTTGTCCCACGTGTCCGTGTGGGCGCCCATGCCACACTTGCGGAGTCCCGCGGGCTGGGGCTCAGCACCTGAGCCTCCCAGCAGCTGTGAGCACTCCCCCGTGTGCACACCCCTTGTGAGCACCCCATGTGCACACCCCTTGTGAGCACACCCCCTTGCACACCCCGTGTGCCCTCCCCTGTGAGCACCTTGTGAGCACACCCCTTGTGAGCACACCCCCTTGCACGCTCGCAGGACTCCTGTGCTGCGATGCTTCCAGACTTTAGTGGAACCTATGCTTGGAGAGAAAATCCATGGACGCCTTCAGCTTGCGTCCGTCCTGTTTCAGCGGAGCAAACTCACCATCCAGAATGTGCCAGCCGCCGAGAAAATCGATCGTATTCTGAATTATGTCTCTTTAAAGTTGACCTTTTCCTTTTTTTCATTCCAAGATAATGATTTTTCCAGAAGGAACGTGTACCAATAGGACCTGCCTAATTACCTTCAAGCCTGGTACGTGGGGTTTTTTTTTTTTATGTTTTTAACATTCTGTTTATTTTTGAGAGAAAGTGCCAGCAGGAGAGGGACAGAGAGAGGGGGAGACACAATCTGAAGCAGCTCCAGGCTCTGAGCAGTCAGCACAGAGCCCCACACGGGACTCGAACCTAAACTGTGAGATCATGACCTGAGCTGAAGTTGGGAACTTCCCTGACTGAGCCCGCAGGCGCCCCTGAAGTTGTCTTAATTCTACAGAGTGTCCTCCTCAAGGAGACGGGGGGGTGGGGGGGGGCCTTGCTCCCACAGAAGCGCACTGGGCTGGAGGGGCTCCTGGGTCCGCCTCTGGCACGGCGGGGCTGCTGGCCCGGGTCCTGGGGGCCCATAGCCAGCGGCCCGCCCGGCGCCGTCACGACTACAGACCGGGCGGGGAGGCGGGAAAGCGGCGCGAGGCGTGCCGGGACCTGAGACGCCGCCCTTCCCCCGCAGGCGCCTTCATCCCGGGGGTCCCCGTGCAGCCTGTGGTTCTGCGGTACCCGAACGAGCTGGTGAGTGTTTTCCCGGGCCGCGGCCCTGTACCTGGGGGCGGGAATCTGAAGATGTTTCCTGCGCCGTTTCTAGTCAGTCCTGAGCTTCCGGAACACTGCAGTGTCCGTGGGTGGTGCGCAGTGGCCCTTCCTTCCTGATGGGTCCTGACGGTGTAATGTGAGACCCCACCCCACCCCCAAGCGCGGCCGGGAGCCCGAACGAGGCCTGGGCAGCTCCCGGGCATGGCCCCACCACGGCCTCCGCTGCCATGTCTGCCAGAGCCCCTCCCCCAGGGGCCTGTGCACCTGCCGCACGTGCCGGGCGTAGTCAGCCCTCAGGGCTCCCGTGCTGCTGGCTGCGCCTCACTTGTGCCGGGACCCCTCTGGGTGGGGGGGCGTCCTTGCACCTCTCATGTCCTTGGGCCCTGCCTGGGCGCTGGGTCCACTGGGCCGCTTCCTGACGGAGGACACAGGAGGTGGGTTCATCACACTGAGTTTTCTCTCTGTCCCGGTGTTTTCGTGACCCCAGAAAAGAGACTCACTGTCACAACACAGTGGAGCCTGGAGTTGCCGGTGTAGACAGCGGCAGAATCATGGGTGACGTCTGTGGGCGTGAGGGGCCGGCCCGCCGCCTTGGGGCCAGACCTGGGCGGTCTCGGGCGTGCGCACTGGACCCCATGCCTGCAGGTGCAGACGGCCACCAGGGGCGTTTCCAGAGCGGTCAGTGAGCGGTTGTCAGAAGCAGCAGCCACACAAGCTGCCCGGTGACATAACCCTGTGGTGTGTCACCGTGGAGGTGCGTGCGTCCGCCGTGTGTGAGGCTGAGGCAGTCTGTCCTCAAGTGCGTAGACTTCTTTTTAAGTTTGTTTCATCAACTTATTTTAAGCAAATTGCCGTTCCCGGCATCTAGAAGCATTCAGCCCGGCTGCTTCACGCTCTCTTCTCGTGGGTCTGTGTCATCTTCTTCAGCTGCATAATTTCTGGGGAAACCGCCACTGATCGCCCTGCGCCCGGGCCCTGGTGGTGGGTCGGTTTCGGGAGCTAGTGAGTGTTGTCAGGACCTCAGAAGAGGGAAGCCCACATAGGGCCCAGCATCAGGGCAGAAACAGGGTGCGTGTCCTCTGATGTCCCCCCCTGAGTGTGGCACGGAAGCCAAGACTGAGGGTGGGTCACTGGGCACACATAGGCCCCATGGGTGTGCACCCCGCCCCTCCCGAGGCCAGGACCTCAGGGGCACGAGTGGATGTGGGTTGGAACGAGCCTCACGCGGCGGGTCGGCTCACGAGGCCGCGCACAGCAGGCTCTGGGCTGTAGACCGTGGCCGCGAGGACAGCGTGCACGAGGGGGAGGGCAGCGTCCCAGGCGGACGTCGGGTTCGCCGGCCTCGGAGCCGTGGGAGGACAGGAGTGTGTCGGGAGTGGCCCCCCGTCCCAGAGCGGTCTGGGGAGGACGGCGGCACCTGCGTCTCGGTGAGAGACACGGCTCGAGGCCAGCACGGAGGGCGGGCGCTCTGTGGACAGGGGCCCGCGCAGACCCAGCTGTGGCTCACCCCGCTCCTTTCTTGCCCCCAGGACACCATCACGTGGACGTGGCAAGGACCCGGAGCGTAAGTGAGACGCCGTGCTCTTTCGTGCGTCGGGGGCCGCTCACGTGACCGGCCTGCACTCTGGCCACTTGGGCAAATGCGGGAACTTGAACGCGGGACCCGCTGCTGTTGGACAGTAGTTAAGTTCTGCCCACTGTGCAGACTGGGTGCGCAGCCTGACGTGTGCTCGCACTCCTGGTTCCGGGCCTCGGTTCACTGTGGGACGGTAACGGGGCGGGGGGTGGCTCTCCTTCCCACTGTGCCTGTCCGCTCCGTGACCACTGTCACATCGGACGCCCGCAGCTCCTAGGACGGGAAGGGAGCAGTGGGGCCGGGGCCGCCCCCCACCCTCGGACGGGGGAGCTGCAGACGGGGCCTGTGGGGACAGGAGAGCTGCAGGGACGGGCCACCCTCCCCTTGGACGGGGGACCTGCAGACGGGGACCTGTGGGGACAGGAGAGCTGTGGGGCCGGGGCGCCCTCCCCTTGGACGGGGGAGCTGCAGACAGGGACCTGTGGGGACAGGGGAGCTGCAGGGATGGGCGCCCTCCCCTCAGACGGGGGAGCTGCAAGATGGCGACCTGTGGGGACAGGAGAGCTGCGGGGACAGGTGCCCTCCCCTCGGACAGGGGAGCTGCAGACGGGGACCTGTGGGGACAGGGGAGCTGCAGGGATGGGCGCCCTCCCCTCAGACGGGGGAGCTGCAAGATGGCGACCTGTGGAGACAGGAGAGCTGCAGGGACAGGGTGCCCTCCCCTCAGACGGGGGAGCTGCAGACGGGGACCTGTGGGGACAGGAGAGCTGCAGGGACGGGGCGCCCTTCCCTCGGACGGGCTCCAGGACAGCACGCCTCCATGGCGCCAACATTTGAGCGGCTGTTCGGCAGCAGAAGGCTGGGCGGTGGAGCCAGGCCCCCAGGCCTTGCCGAGGCATCCAGAGCGGGGGCTGGGAAGGGGTCCTGGGGGGCAGGGGCTGGGGGCAGAGTGTGGAGGTTGGTGGTAAGAAGCAGGAGGGAAGCTGGCAGAAGGGCAGGAAGGGGCCGGTGGTGAGAGGCAGAAGCTGGTGTGTGCAGAGTGAGGAGGGCAGCCGTCCACTGTGGAGGGTGAGCAGGGGCCCAAGGACAGGGGGCCCCCACATCCCACAGGGCGGTGCTGCCGGTCCTCCGGGCCCAGGCTCGGGGTCTGCCCCAGGGACAGCCGGGTTGGAACAGGGAAGACCTCCCCACCGCGGAGGCTCGGGGCCAGGCCGAGGGAGGCCCAGCCGCCCCTGAAGGACTCAGCGGCCCGGCGGCACTCCTGCGGGGGAAGGGCGGCCGGCGACCGTGCCCAGGGTGGGAAGTAACTTAATTCTACAAAACCGAGGCTCCTCTGACCCACGCGTGGTAACCGGCGCTGTCAATTGTTCATTTTCAAGGTTGAAAATCCTGTGGCTCACGCTGTGTCAGTTTCACAATCGAGTGGAAATCGAGGTTTGTATAGACGCGGCGTCGCCTGTGGCGTTGGGCTGGGCTTGCAAAGGGCCGGCGTCACGGGGCTGGTGTTCAGGGTGTGTAGACGCACCCTGGGACCGCGATCTGTGGAGACAGCGCCGTCCTCCGCGCAGACGCCCCGCCGGGCCGTACAGGTGCAGTGCCGGGCGCGCCTGTGCCACTGGGTGGGACGTGGCGTCCGCAGACCAGTCCTGGGCTGATGGCCGGGCAGCAACTGGGCTAAGCGGGGTCTTGTCGGGTCCGTGTGGACGCGCTGTGGACACAGCGGGAGCCGCGGCACAGCATTGGCCGCACGGAAGCCGGGTCTGTGCCGACGCAGCCTGACGCCGGTGCCCGTGTGGACGCGGCCTCATGTCACTGAGGGGTGTGTGCGGTCCCTGCGCTATGGCGGGATCTGCAGAGACACGACGTCGTGGGTGTGGTGGAGTGTCACGTGTCCCAGCGTGTCCCGGCGTGTTCCAGCTGCGATACCGTGTCCTCCGTCTTGCTTTGAAGTCTTTCCATTTCTCCCCGAGCTACTTCCCCGGGGCTGCTCGTCAGTCACAGTGTGTCTCCCGCACGACCTTATTCCATTCAGATAGGAATCTAAAAATCAGCAGCCGTCTCTTGTTACGGTTTGCGTAGCCTGGCAGCGGGTGACATCGGCACGTGCCATGAACTGCCTCCTGGCGTTTTTCACACGGCGCTGACACGGGCGGATTCCAGGGCGCGTCTTGGCGTCCTCTTCTGTTTGATACGTGACCACATCGCGTGACCTGTGTCCCGGCTCGCAGCCCGCTGGCTGTTCCAAAGTCACGGCCTCCGTTCCTCAGCGCTGCTGAATAGTCACATCCGTGCAGCCCGCACATTTCATCCACGTGCGTGAGGAGTGGGGTTTCCTTTCTAGGAAGGGAGTCGATTGGCTAGTCCCGCACCGCAAAGCCAACATGGCGGCGTGGAGGGCGTGGTGACTTCCGGTAGAAGTTGTCCAGCCAGCTGAGCCACAGGGCCCCTGGCCCACGTCCACGGATAGAAGTTTGTATGTGGCTCGTGCGCCGGTGGCCGGGAGGCAGCCGTGCCGGGGGCTCGGGGCCGTCCCTCCAGTGTGAGCTGCCCCGTTTCAGGCCTCCTTTCTGATGTTCAGAGTTGAAAAGACACGATGACGTTTGGAAATCGCTCTAAGCGTCTGTACTCAGGCCGTGCTTACGGGGGCCCGTGAGCCCCTGCTCTGGTCTCCACGGAGTCCACGGAGTCTGGTTCCCGGTGGGGCTTCGGGGCGCCCCCGTACTGTTTGAGGTCTGCAGTAAAGAGAGGGCACAGTGACGTTGGCCTTCTCCGCACAGTGGGGTTGGCAGCGGACTGCGGGGCTCCCTCATCTAAAACGCTGAACGCACCCACTCGGGGGACGATTTGGTGTGCTCTGAACACGCAGCGGGTGTCAGACCTGGTCCTCCCTGAGGAAACCGTGTGCTGTGTTAGCCCAGCGCACGCTGAGGCATCCAGAGAGGACGGCGCGGTGACCTCCTGCCCCGAACAGAAGCCCCCGTGTGAAATCACACCCGAGTGCCGGGGGCGGGGAGGGGGTCTGCCCCAGGGCAGCAGGCGCTCCTGCTGAGGATGGTGGGTTGTGAGTGTTCACACACGTGTGCGCGTGCATGCTGTGACCACTTTGAAGATGATTGTAACGGAAAATGCCTTGACCTTAACTGTGTCAGACATGCGACCGTCACCTCCGGTGGCCTGGTGACGGCCGAGAAGTAACCCAGCCTTCTCTGTGCTCAGTTCCTTCCCGTGTACAGCCCCTCGGAGGAGGAGAAGAAGGACCCCGCGCTCTTCGCCTGCAACGTGCGGCGCGTCATGGCGGAGTGAGTGCCCCTCCCACCCCACGCCCAGCCGCAGGCACCTGCTGGGGCCCCAGCTGCCCCCGTCGTGGCCCAGGGAGCACGAGGGGCCCTGCACCTGCTGTGTCCTCCTGAACTCTGGAAACAAAACAGCCAGTAGCCTTAGGAGAGCGGATGGGCACGTGTTGAGTGTGCGCAGGGGCGGGGGGAGGGGGGGCCAGCGTGTTGGCCACTCAGGTCCTGCCTCTGGGCTCCATCGGGTCACGCTTCTGCCTCCTCAGACGTGTGGGGAGGAGCCGGTCCCTGCGGGGGATGGGCCACGCAGCCCGGTGGCCCCCGGGGGTGTCCTGTCCTCGTCTCTCTGTCCATCTGCTCGGGGAGCCTGTTAGCTTCTCCCTCCCTCCTCCCACGTGGGGTCGGGAGTCGTGCATTTAATCCCGTGAGATAATGTGCCTCTGCACCTGGTGTGCATGCCCTCGGAAGTTTCTACTCCGTTCCCATACCCTTCAGGGCTGTGCTGGGTGACGTCTGCTTGTGCGCGCGCACACACGCACACACACACACACACACACCCCATGTCCCGCCTTCTCTCCCCCCCTGTCTTCTGCTCCCAGGCCACAGGGGCTGCCTCTCTGTGGCACTCAGGTACTGGGAGGGGCTCTCGGTGCCCAGGGGCTCTGTGGGGGTCCCGGCAGGAGGTCTGGTGGCCCTGGGGGGTTTCACGGGTGCTGTCGCTGAGCTGGTGTGGCCCAGGTGTAACGTGCACCCCGTCTGCTCACTGGTACAGACCGGACCCCACAGCAGCGTATTCTGTGGGGCTCCTAAGGAAAATCCTAACCTGAACATGTAAATTAGAACTCGGCGTGTCCACACGCCCCTCAGGAAGCTAGACACTGGGGACCCGCCTGCCACCGGCTCCTCGTGTCCCTCCCGCTCTCAGAATCCCACCCCCAGATGCGCAGGGAGCCGCTGGCCACCAGGGTGCCCTTGACTCTCAGCATCTGGGGAGTCGGGGAGTTCACTGACGCCCTGGTCCAACCTCTCGATAGAGAAATGGTCCCCCAGATCAAAGGCCTGCCAGGTGTGAATTTTAACCCAGGGGGCACCCCTTGCCCCAGAACCCACCGGGGACCCAGAACTGTGGTCGTGGGGAGTCGCCTTCCTGGTCCGGGACCCACCTGGGAACGACAGGGCCCCTGTGGGACAGTCCGGGTCACTCCGGGTACATCCCGGCTCCAGCCCCCACACGGGGTCTCCCGAGGGGCTGTGGAAGCGGCAGGAAGCGACCGTCAGCTCAGTGTCACACACGTGACACCACATTCCCCTTAGTGGGAGCGCACGGTCTCTCAGACCGCGGGGGCCCAGAACCCCTCGGGACGGCCGTGCTGCGCCTGCAGGAGCCAAAGGGACCGAGCGCGGGGCCGGGCCGTGCGCCCTAAGAAGTGGGCGTGGGCACCGCCCGTCTGCCTGTTAGGGTCTTCACGGCTGCGTGCTTTAGTCCAGCTCTTAAAAGTTTTCTTTTTGAGAGACAGAGAGAGAAAGAGCACAAGCAGGGGAGGGGCAGAGAGGGAGACCCAGAATCGGAAGCAGGCTCCAGCCTGACCCAGGGCTCGAGCCCACGAACTGTGAGATCGTGTCTGTAGCCGAAGCTGACGCTCAGCCACCTGAGCCCCTCAGGCGCACCCACTTTCTAAGAGCTTTAAATGTCAGCGTCTTTCCGACGCCGGCTGGCCTGTCTCGCTTCTCGAAGTTCTTGGTCAGCCTCCAGCGCCACAGACACTCTGCGGCTTTCTGGTCCGAAGCAGCCCTCCAGCTGCCGGTCTGCGTGGCCGTCCGGGGGACACCCCCTGGGAACCGCGTCTCCCGTGACGCACACA
>PISW01015189.1:0-17928 GCA_004023785.1 Mungos mungo | reverse complement strand
CGCAGTGTTTCCCTCGGGGTGTGTGCACGCGCAGTGTTTCCCTAGGGGTGTGTGCGCGCAGTGTTTCCCTAGGGTTGTGTGTGCGGGCGCGGTGTTTCCCTAGGGGTGTTTGTGCGCGCAGTGTTTCCCTAGGGGTGTGTGTGGATAGTGCTCCGCTGGGTGTGTGAGGGTGTGCGTGCACGAGCGTATGGTGCTCCCCTGGGTGTGTGCACAGTGCTCCCCAGTCAGCGTGTGTTTGCTGGGACAGTTGCAGAGCCGGCCGGCCTGGGGCTGTGGTGACCTGACAGCCAAGGTCCCCAAGGCCCCCAAGGCCCAGGGCTGGCAGAAGGCCAGGGAGCTGCTTGGTGACAAGGGAACCGCGGTGTCAGCCGGCGCGTCCCGTGGAGGGCCACACGAGGGGGCGCAGGTCCTGTCGGCCCGGGCCTGCACGTTGTGTTCTGGTCACACACTGCACATGAAACATAGACTCACGCCGGGCAGAGCTTCCCTCTACATGTCCGAGGACTCGTCCTAAGAACACTCTGCGTGTATAATGTTTTGTTCCCCTAACTGCAAACGTAGCAGCAAGTAGATCTCGGTGAATGACCCATTTAAGTGTATCTTTTTGTTAATGATTTTGCGGGCTTCTTCTCTTTTTAGCTGATGTGTGTGTCGTGAAGGTGGAAGGCACCCCTTTCCTCTGTAAGACCGACGAGGTTGGAGAGATATGTGTCAGTTCCAGCGCAACGGGCACAGCGTACTATGGGCTGATAGGAATCACAAAGAGCGTCTTTGAGGTTTGTACCTTTTCGTGACCTTTGTGTTGGAGTTAGTTTCCATACGCACCGATGCGGTGCGCTGGGCAGGGTGCACCGGCTCTTCCGCCGCGACGGGGTCCGGGTCAGCTCCGGGAAGCGGCACTCTGCATGCTGGCACTGTTGACTTGCTGGGATGAGGCCAGCGAGTGCCCACTCCTCTGGGCCAGGCCCTGGGCACGTGGATATTAGGGGGTATCAGGAGGCACAGAAGGCATGCTGGGTGTGGGAGCCCAAGGAGGGTCGCATCCCCAGGCAGGGACTCCTTCCCCCCAGGGAACCTTGGGCCACAGCCTCATCTGCCAGCAAGCAGCGTGTGTACCAAGCTTGCTGCTTGCCCACTGGGTCTTTCTGACCAGCTGGTTGATTGTCCATGGACCACAGCCTGACCACCCCCTCCCTGCTCTGTGCAGACTGTCCCAGTCACAGCAGGAGGAGCCCCCGTGTCTGACAGGCCTTTCACCAGGACAGGGCTGCTGGGCTTCATCGGGCCTGTGAGTATGTTCTGCTGCCGGGACCTGGGCCTCCGCGCCTCAGTAGAGGAGATGCTGCCCACACCTAGCGGGTGTCTAGGGGCCACGGAATTCTCTCCACGTCCCGCAGTGCATAGGACAGCAACCGCGACAGAAGACTGTCCGCTCAGAATGTCCCCAGCGCGCGCGGGCCCAGGAGCAGTAGGGGTCCTATACAGCCTCACCTCTCCTCTGCCGACTCTCCTCCAGATGTCCCCTGGCCCCCGTCCCAGCCCACCAGGCCTCAGGACCCTTCTACCCCGTAGTCACCCCCGGACCGCGTGGACCCTGTCTGTTCCTTGGTGTCCGAGTGCTTTCGGCTGCGTGGAGCAGTCATCAGCCGCCTGCCCCCCAGGGCCTGCCTGCGTGTCCTGAGTCCTGACCAGCGTCCTTGCTTCCAGGATAACCTGGTTTTTGTCGTGGGCAAGCTGGACGGGCTGATGGTGGTGGGCGTTCGCAGACACAACGCGGACGACATCGTGGCCACCGCGCTGGCTGTGGAGCCCATGAAGTTTGTCTACAGAGGCAGGTGATGCGCTGCGGGTCCCTGTGCTGTGGCCCTAGATCCCTTCTCTACTTAAAGGTTGAGAAGTCTGTCTTCAGTAGAAGGAAAGCCCAGTGATTTGAATACACAAACCCTAAAACCTCCTGCCTATCAGAACAACTTGGTAAAGAAAAGGATGATCTTTGCAGGCAGGAGCCTGTTCTGTCCTCACCTCCCAGTGCTCACGTGGCTTTTTCTGAGGAGGAGGCCCACGGAGCACTTGGGTCAGCGTCCTAGAAGCTAGACGGGTAGACCGAAAGAGTCAAGTACCAGTTTCTCTGAAATCACCGGTGGCCCGAGTCTCTTGGGCTAAGGTTTAGTGAGACACACGGAGGTCTGACCTTGTTCCTGGGATAAGAATCAGTTCAGCTTTTCGGAGTGTGTTAGGCAAGCCCTTTAAAGATTCTCATTTCTGTTGAGCAAATAAATGGACCTCTGACCTAGAACCTGGGCAGCTGGGGGTGAAGAGAGGAAACCCTGTCTGGTTCTGTTCATCTCCTGATCTCTTTGTCCTGGAGGAAGCAGCCGTTGGCCCAATCAACTGGCTGAAGCTTTTAAATTTTCTTCTCAAGGGGGCATTCCTGTTACTCACACTCAGGTACCCCTGAGCCTGACCAGACCCTGCCTTTAAATACTCCTGAAATCTTTATGGGATTCTGCCAAATAATGGGTACTGCTGGCCCTTCTCGTAGGTCGGGATGATGGGGGTGTGGGGTGACTACCCAGGACTGTATGGGTGCCTGGAGCGTGGGACACCAGGACATCATGACCTGCCCTCACAGCAGAAATGGGACACTGCTGGTGTGGGTGTCCGTAGGGATAAGGTCAGGGTGGCCCACGCTGTTTCTGGGCTGGATTAGAGAGGCCACCAGAACCTGGTGGCACCTGGAGGTGAAGGCCAATCCTGAGCAGGCCGTGCCGTCTCAAATCGTTATTGGGGTCTGGGTGATTACATCTGCCGTTGGACAGGGTACCTGTCTGTCCCCACCACCACAACCACCCTGAAATAGAGCCACAGCCGATAGAGTGTGCACCACAGGAACAGCCCCCTGGGATGCTGGCACATGAGAGCAGCTCTTTGTTCTGTCAAACACGATAGGGAGTAAACAGCAAGGTAGATACAGCTAGAGAAGGCAGTGGTAAGTTGGGAGGTCAGCTTGAAGAACTTCTCCAGAAGTGAAGAAATAGAAAGTTGAACGATAAAGAGAGATGGCTGGCGTACAGAAAGCCAAGCCTGGGACAGAGGGCACCTGCATGGAGGGAAGGCAGCATCTGAGAAGCAGGGTGTTGAGTTATTGTTTAACTTTAAGGATGTTTAAGTTATTAAAAGGAATTTTTAAATATTTATTTTGAGAGCGAGCGAGGCGGGAGGGGCAGAGAGAGAATCCCAAGCAGGCTCCACACAGTCAATGCAGAGCCTGAAGGGGTTTGAACCCACGAACCAGGAGATCCTGACCCAAGCCAAAACCCGGAGTCGGACACTTAACCGACTGAGCCTCATAATAGTTTTGGCCAAAGATTTCTGCAAATGGAAATGTATCACATGTATTCTCAGTAAGGAAAATTGTCCATCAGCGTTTTGCTTTCCTCCAAAGTCCTTTTTGTCGTAGTGACTTGGAACTTACGTCAGCCACACTCTGTGAGATAAGGGGCTGGTCCCTTTTTAAATTCTCAACAAGCGACCAGTTGCTAGACCAGCTTGTGAACGCTAGCGCTTCCACAGTGTCCAAGCGAGAGCAAGTGTCTGTGTCCTGCTCGGGGCCCTCTGCTGGGTGGTCATTTCTGTCCTCGTCTTCCCCCAGGATTGCCGTGTTCTCCGTGACGGTGCTGCACGATGACCGGATCGTGCTTGTGGCCGAGCAGCGGCCTGACGCCTCTGAGGAGGACAGCTTCCAGTGGATGAGCCGAGTGCTGCAGGTGGGCCCGGGCGGCTGGCCGCGGCCTCGCCGAGTCCGGGCGCACGGCCGTCCCCCTCCGACCCTTCGGCGCCCGGCCCCCCTGCCCTGGTCTCTCGCTCCGTGCTCGGAGCGCCTCTTGAGTCTGTGCTGAGCAGGCCGTGTACGGTCGCTCCCTGCTCGGTCACAGGACTGACCCCCTGAGAATCGTGGCTTCTAGAACCCTCCATCCTGCACTGCCCGCTTACAGCGGGCACTAAATAAACACGGGCTTTCTGAGGACGGAGAGCAGCATCTGAAACTGTGTAATGCTCTGCAGGGTTAGTGTGTCCTAATCCAGCAGTCCCATAGATCTGGCAATTAGGATGATTTCAAGAGAGACTCTTACTTGGATTCACAGCAGGCCGTCATCCCGGGGGCTGGTGAGGAGTGAGAGCCCGTGCGCCTCCACACCAGCGCTTTTCCCAGCATTTTGTTATGAAAATGCCGAACATGCAGCAAAGCTGAAAGAATTTCACAGGAAGTTCCTAACACACGGTCTTCGGGTTCCGCAGCGACGGACCTGCCGTTACGCTTGCTCGTCCCAGCCTGTCCCTTCTGCCCACTTGCCAGGGCCACCCTCCCCGCACGGCAGCGGGGCACTCATGTCTTAAACACCGAGCTGGAGTCCGACGTATTTTCTTTGGGGTGAGGGGTGAAATTTACATCCAGTAAAGCGCACCCGCTTTGAAGGTGCCGTTCAGTGAGGGGTTTTCCCTTGACTTGGCTGGCCGGAACTCACGTGTAGAATGAGCCCATTTTTCAGTGGGCAGGGTGATGAGTTTTGGCAAAAGCACGCACCCCGGCAACTACTACCCAGCGGTAACTAGGACGCGGCGTGTTTGCATCCCTCTGGCGTCCCCACCTCGGCCCGCTGCCCGGCGCGGAGAGGGGCCTCGCGTCGGCGCCGGCGGGCAGCGCAGGCCGGCCTCCCGCCTTCGCGGCCCGTCCGTGTCAAGGGACTCCCAGGCTGTTCGCCTTTCTGTCTGGCTTCCTTCCCGCGGCATGGTTTTGGGATTCCTCGTGTTGTGTGGACCCGCGGTTCGTCCCTTCTTCTTGCTGAGCTGTCTTACTTTGCTTACCGATTCCCATCTCGATGGGCACCTGGGTTGCCCATTTTTTATGGTTATGAATAAAACCTGCTATGGGCAAGAGTGGGCAGATCTCCAGGTGAAACTCACTATTGCCAGTTTTTTAGAGAAGTTCTCTGGTGTCCTGCCCCCTCCAGGTCACGTGTGGCATTGTTGCACGGGATTGTCATGAGGGGCTGTCGCGGGCGGTTGCGTGGCGCCAGCGCATGGCGTTGTGTGGGCTTGTGTGGAATTGCATGAGGCTCCGTGGCCACCCGAGAAAGGATGCTTGTATGAAAGAGGCACAGTCCCCAGGGCACGGGAGCTGTCTACACACCAGGGGGACTGGGAAGTCCTGAGCTCCGGGTTATCGTTTTTCCACTAGTAAGCCACATTTATTTCTAAGAAAATGTTGGTTTCATTTTGGAATATTTTTTTATGTTTTATTTTTGAGAGAGAGAGACAGAGTGTGAACAGGGGAGAGGCAGAGAGAGAGAGGGAGACACAGAATCCGAAGCAGCTGCAGGCTCTGAGCTGTCAGCACAGAGCCCAACGCGGGGCTCGAACTCACAAGCCGTGAGATCATGACCTGAGCCAGAGTCAGATGCTTAACCAACTGAGCCACCCGGGAGCCCCTCCCTTGGCAGTGTTTTGAAGCAAATGCCAGATGTCACATTTTATCTGTAAAGAGTTTACTATTTTTTTAAACAAGAAATACCATTATCACATCTCTAAAAATTAATAATTTCTTTGTTTATTTAATGTTTATTTATTTTTGAGAGAGAGATAGAGACAGAGCATGATCAGGGGAGGGGAGGAGAGAGAAGGAAACAGAATCCAAAGCAGGCTGCAGGCTCTGAGCTGTCAGCACAGAGCCCGACACAGGGCTTGAACTCAAGGACCATGAGATCATGACCTGAGCTGAAATCAGATGCTTAACTGACTGGGCCACCCAGGTACCATATCTTTTATTTATTTTTAAATTGAGATATAATTGACATGATCTTAATTTCAGGTATACAACGTAATGATTTCATATTTATATATACTGTGATCACCACAGTAAGTCTAGGTGACATTTATCACCATACATAATTACAAATTTATTTCTTGTGATGAGAACTTTTTTAAAATGTTTTATTCATTTTTGAGATGGAGAGAGAGCATGAGAAGGGGAAAGGCAAAAAGAGAGGGAGACAGAATCTGAAGCAGGCTCTAGGCTCTGAGCTGTCAGTCAGCATGGGCTCGACCCCCTAAGGCAAGGCACAACACCATGACCTGAGCCAAAGTCAGATGCCTAACAAACTGAGCCACCCAGGTGCCCCTCTTGTTTTTGTTTTTGTTTTTAAGGTTTTTTTTTTTTTAAGAGACAGAGTGAGACAGAGTGTGAGTGGGGGAGGGGCAGAGAGAGAAGGAGACAGAATCCAAAGCAGGCTCCAGGATCTGAGTTAAGCGTTCAGCACAGAACCCAATGCTGGGCTCAAACTCATGAACCATGAAATTATGACCTGAGCTAAAAACAAAGAGCTGGACGCTTAACTGACTGAGCAACCCAGGGGCCCTGTATGTCTGTTTTTAATGCCGATTTCATGCTATTTTGGTTACTGTAGCTTTGTAATATAGTTCAAAATCATGGAAGGGTGATGCCTCCAGCTTTGTTCTTCCTCAAGGTTGCTTTGGGTATTTGAGGGGTTTTTTTTGTTGTTGTTGTTCCATACAAATTTTAGGATTTATTCTAGTTCTGTGAAAAATGCTACTGGAGTCTTGATGGGGATCGCACTGAATCTGTGGATTGCTTTGGGAAGAGTGGGCGTTTTAACGATACTAACCCTCTGATCCAGGAGCGTGGAGTATCTGTTTTTTAGGTCTTCGATTTCTTTCATCTTGGTCAGTTTTTCAGTGCACATGCTTTTCACCTCCTCAGTTAAATTTATTCTTAGGTATTTTATTATTTTTGGTACAATTGTAAATGGAATTGGCTTCTTATTTTCTCCTTCTGATGGTTCATTGGTGTATAGAGACACAACGGATGTTCCCTGTGACTTCACTGAATGTGTTTATCAATTCAAACAGTTTTTTGTGGAGTCCTAAGGGTTTTCTGTATATAAGAGCATGTCATTTATAAATAGTGACAGCTTTACTTCTTCCTTTCCAATTTGGACGTCTTTTATTTCTTCTTCTTTCCTAACTACTGTAGCTCAGACTTCCAGCACTATGTTGAATAGAGTGGTGTCTTGTCCCTGACCAGCTGTGCCCCACTGAGATGAGGTTGGCTGTGGGCTTGCCGAGTACGGCCTTTCTTAGGGAGGTACGTTCCCTCTGTACCTGCTATGTTTTTATCATAACGATAATTTCTTGTTGTAATTAAATATCTACTCATGATTCAGACTTCCCTGATTATTTAATGGTTAGCTTGTTTGTTAGACTCAGGATCAAAATGAGGTAGAAAATTACACTTGGTGGGGATAGGTCTTTAAGTGTTTTTTATCATATTTTTCTTGTGATTAGTTTATAGACAGAACTAAGTTGTTTGTCCAGTATGTTTCTTTAACCTGGATTCTGAGGACTGTCCCTCTGCGGTGTTATTTAACACAGCCGTCTGTCCCCTGTCATTAGTTCTGCACGTTGTGGTTACATCCAGAGGACTGATCAGACCCAGGTTCAGTTCTCTGAGAAAATTCTCCGTAGAAGGCGGCATGTGATGGTTAGCACTCCTGTAGTCACTGATCTGCTAGGACTTCACAGTGGTGCTACTTCCTCAGTAACCAGAACGGCCTTCGAAGTTTCTTTGGAGAGTGCCGTGTCCTCCTTGGTCACCTGAAGGTGACCTGGAGCCTAGAAACAAGGAAAACAAGATCAAGGATTGATTTCAGAGCACTGAGATGCTTTCTTAGAGTCCTCTATTAGTGACCACTGAGTTTGGTTTATCTTTTCATTAAGAACTAGTGGGTTGAAACATACTGTATGCCTTTCAATCTATTACAGTTTTTTTTATTTTTCAGTGGTCAATGGGAGCCCCCCAGGTTGGCTCTTGAGCCCTTCTGACACTCCCCTGGGATTCTCTGAGGCCACCGCAGAGCCAAGGAAGCTCAGATGCTGAGGAAAGGCAGTGTGTTTTCATGTCCTCAACATGTCACGGTGGGGACTCTAGGGACCCTGCTACTTCCTAGGGCAAATGGAATTGGTGACCATCATCTGGGCAATTGACGTGGCTGCTTGTCACTGTTTCTGGGCTTTTTTCAGTGGACAGAATAGGAGATGATAACCTACATCATGAGTTTACGCTGCTGGCTCCAAGCCGATTCTGGAGCACAGGGTTTTTACGTAAGCCACGAATCTCCCTTCCCCCGCACTGGAAGACTGCAGACCTGGACGGCTCCCAACAGTCACTCGTGTGCCTCAGGCCGCACCGTGCACCACAGCCTCCAAATAATAGTCTCCACGCTCCCTCTAAACCGGGAGATCTCCTAGAGCAGCTTAACCTGTGTTTGTAATTCTTTTTGCCCATAGGGCATATCTCACAGGGGTAGACTAATCAAATTACCAGGTTTGAATAAATAGATTCTCTCTATGGCGCTTTGCCACCCACCTAATTCCAGTGTGGCTAAGTTGATTCGTTTTATCTTACTTTCAGTCGTTGGGGAATGCTTTGAAAATTCCAAGGGTTTTGTATGTAAAATATATACGTGGCTCCGAAGTCAGATCTGAACGCCAGGGATTTTCAGAGAAGTCCACTTCTGCCCCTCACAGCTTCTCCAACTTTCCTTTCTTTAACATAAGCAGTTCCAGATTCATGTATGTGCGTGTGTACTTGTGAGTTACCTGATAGGCAGTGTTCACACGTCTTTCCGTGTTTGCCTATTGAACAGAAGGTCTCAGGGGTCACTGCCTCTCTGACCTTTGGATTTGCATGTTCTCACCCACCTCACAAGCCTTCCAGCTTCTCGCCGGCGTCGGGTGGGTCAGCGTGTGTGCAAATGCAGCTGTTCGTGTGCCAGGTCTCAGCCACAGCGCCTCCTAACTCGTTACTGTCCCCTTCCAGGCCATCGACAGCATCCACCAGGTGGGCGTCTACTGTCTGGCCCTGGTTCCTGCCAACACCCTGCCTAAGGCTCCCCTCGGAGGGGTTCACATTTCTGAAACCAAGCAGAGGTTTCTTGAGGGGATGCTGCACCCGTGTAATGTACTAATGTGCCCTCACACCTGTGTCACCAACCTCCCCAAGCCTCGCCAGAAACAACCAGGTTAGTCGTGCAGAGCAGTACTTGTCTAATCAGTCTTAATATTAGCGCTGCCACACCGTGGCTAAATGGTGCAGCTGTCGTGGGCCCCACACCTCTGGGGCTGGGGTTAGGGGCCACAGGGAGGGGGTGGCACTTCAGGTCGGTTGCCATCTCCTGCCTCCTTGGACCCAAGGCACAGATGAGAAAACGTCATCATGTCACCTGTGTGGTGTGGTGGTTTTCACGTGCCTGTTGGAACCCATGTGAGTGACTGACGGCCTCTTAGGCTTGGAAGGCGAGGCGGTGACTCTCTGAAAGTACAGGTGACGCCCAAGAGCAGACTTGGAGCTCAGGATCGAAGGACCCTCGTAGTGCTGGGGGGGCAGCCAGCCGTGCCGGGGCTGTGGGGGCCAGGGCACAGGAGCCGTGCCGTGTAGCTGATGAGGCCCAAATGGGCACTCTCCTGTCCCTCATTTCACACATTTAAAAACTAATTTTAAAGCCTGCTTTGACTGTTATTTTTGTTCCTTTGGTTGTGTAAATTTTTAGTAAATGTTAATAACTTTCATTAATTATTGAACAGGTAAGATATCATTAAACAAAATACACTTACTCAGGAAGATATGTCCTCTTTCGTATGTGAAATGCAGTGAAACAATGCAGTCTATTAAAACATTCTGCTGTGGCTGGGGTCAAACCTTCTACCCCCAGGCTTCCGGCCTTTGGTAGATTTCTCAGTCTGGCATTGCTGGTACTTGGGAGATTCTCCGCATCACTTACCATAAATCTAGTGGCTGCTTTCCTGAGCGTCTGTATCTTAGTGAAGAGAGAAATGTACAGTCACACGGCAGTTCTGTGCCCAGAGTTGGCGCCTTCTCATTCAGAGTCTCCGCCCCTGTTTCCCAGAGGTTGGACCAGCCTCCATGATCGTCGGGAACCTGGTTGCTGGGAAGAGGATCGCACAGGCCTCGGGGAGGGAGCTGGCTCACCTGGAGGACAGCGACCAGGCGAGAAAGGTAACGGCCAGTGGCCGGTGCCCGGGAACACGAGGCGGGCGCCCCCCCCCCCCCGAGGCCACGGACTGACGGGCCTCTCTGCACAGCTCCTGTTCCTGCCCGACGTGCTGCAGTGGCGGGCGCACACCACCCCCGACCACCCGCTGTTCCTGCTGCTCAACGCCAAGGTAGGCCGCCTGTGCCCATCCCCCCCCCAACTCCCAGGCTCTGTCCCTGGAGTCCCTGCCTGGAGAACAGGCTGCCGCCGGGCCGTCCTCCCCACCTACCGGGTTCTTTGTGGGGCGCTCAGCTCTCACATAGTTCACACGGTAACGTTCCCATCCGTCTTGTACTTGGGAAGAGTTCTCATTAGCTCCTTTCTCAATGACGAGCAGCATGCTTGTCAAAAAACAAAACAAAGACAAAAACCGTATGCTTGTAAGATGAGTCAAAAGGAAATGTTTATTTTGTAAAAATTAGGAATTTAGACTTTTTTGTCTATAGACTTAACGTGGCAAACACTGCTAACTGTCCTGATCCTGGTATCGATTCAGAAATTCACTGTCGGGATTTTGGGCACCTTTTGATGTGATTACACTATACCCAGAGTTCTTAAGGCGGGAAGGAGAGGCTGTAGCTCCCATTTCCAATGTGTGGGCCAGTAGACAAACTAGAGAAACATGACGAGTTAAATGATAAAAACCCTGCCTCCGATGCGTCACGCAGGCCGACACCCCGGCCCTAAGAACGCGTGTGCTTTGACACAGGAAAGGGCGGGTCACTGTGCTCTTAGAAAATGCTGGTCCAGCTTTCGTTTCTGCTCATTACTGCCCACTGTCTCTTCATCCAAAAACTATTTATTGACAACTGCCAAGTTATACGGTGTTAAATAGGAGGACAGGGCCACCTGCTCTCAGGACACTTGACGTGAGTCTTCCCTGCGGGAAGGCCAGTCCATGACAGACACTGATGCTCCTCGTTCCCTACGTGTCTGCAGATCTAGAACAGTGTTCAGTTAACAATTATTTTATGACCGATTGAGTTCTAAAGCATGGAGAAAGCCAGTAATTAACAAGTACGGGCAATGGCCGGGCCCAGACACCAGGTGGCAGCTCAGAGGCGAGGAGAGACGTGCCCTCGTGTGGTGTGCCATCTGAGCACCTGAGCTCGGGGAGTGCTTCTCCAGAGAGGAGGCCCGGGGCAGGGGTTGCACAGAGCGGCCGCAGGCATCTGTGTGCGGGGCTTGGCCATCTGAAGAACCAAGGGAGAACTCAGGGGGAGCCAGCGGAACACTGGCCCTGGCCTTCTCCGAATCCATTCCAGGCTTTTCTCAAGTTCACCAGCAAAACTGCATTTCTTTTGGTTTGTCAGTCTTCTTCGGGTTTGAATTGTCCTTAGGTCCCTGAGGACATGCTAGCCTTTAACCCAGGAGCAGGCCTGTGGCTGCGCAGGCGGTCATCCAGGGAGCCCGGCGGGCTCGGGGTGTCTGGGCTCCCCGTATCTGCCTGGCGCTGACGTCCTGCACCGCGGCTGGGGGCGGGAGAGCGAGCCGGGCCCCCTCTGGAAGCCTCGAGGGCCGCGTGCCTGGCTCCGCGTACACGCACATTGGCCGGCACAGTGTGAGGACCGGCTGAGGAGAAGCAAGGGCTTCCCCCTTTAGGCTGGTCTGCTCTGGGGCATTATGTTTAGACCGAGACGCTCTGTTACCTGTCTCCAGAAGGACGAAACGAGCTCTGAGGCCAGCCAGCCTCCCGTCCGCCAAGGGAAGGAATCATTTGCTGGCAGCTGCGCAGCAGCCCGCTGTCCTCGGCAGCCGCGAAGTGCGGAGGTGCATCCGGCCAGGCCCCCCCGCGGCGCAGGCCGGGACCTGGGGGACGGGAGCCCTAACACGCAGGGCCGTGGAGCTTACGGATGTTTGCTCGTTCGGTGTGATTCCTGTGTGTGTTTATGCTCAGGGTAATGGCTGTTTCTGGGCGGCGCGAGGATGAATTGAGGGTAGTATGCAGAGTGGTGATGACGTATTTTTGAAAAAAGAAATTTAAACAGTGAGGCAAAATATTATTAGGTAATGAGAACTTGGATATTTATGGCATTATTCTTTATAACGTGTTATATTTAAGATATTTTATAAAAAAGGAGAAAGCGTTTTCTTTAGTGGCCGTGTCTCCGACTGTCCTGGACAAGCAGCCGCCCAGGCACCGCTCAGGCTCGCCTGGGACACTTGCGGCCCAAGCGCCACCTCGGACAGTCCCGCAGGACTCCTCAGGCGACGGGCAAAGACAGCAGATGTGTCTGTAGCACTGGCACGGTCCGGTCCCGAACCGCAGGGGCTCCAGGGGCAGGGTGCACCGGCGTGAGCACGCGCCCTGCCCCTCCAGCTCTGCTCAGCCAGGGAATGCGTTCCTAGGGCACCGTCACCAGCACCGCGACCTGTGTCCAGCTGCACAAAAGGGCTGAAAGGGTTGCCGCCGCCCTGATGGAGAAGGCGCGACTGAGCGTCGGGGACCATGTGGCTTTGGTCTACCCCCCAGGTAAGCACGCCTGGATGCCCGGCACACATGCACCCGGGGCACCTCCCTCCGCTCTGCGTTCACTGGGACTCTTTGTTACTACGGAGCAGGCACTCTCGTCACCTCCAGCACGTCGGAAAATAGGTCTTGGCCAGGTGCCCGGGCGTCCCTAGCATTCCCTGTCCCAGGCATGACCTCCTCCGCTCTCCCAGGAGCAGTGTGTGCCCCCGAGCTCTGTGGTCACTTCTTCCGGCCCCTCAGGGTGTGAGCACGCGGGCGAGCGCGCCTTGCACGTCAGCTGGGTCTCCCAGTTTCCTCTGAATTCAGTATGTGTTTAAAGTCTCCCTTTTCCCGATTTTATAACTTGTCGACTGAAGACCCGGCCGGACCCTGCAGAGGTGCCACGGCCCAGGTGCTGCACAGCGCACGCTCAGGTGCAGGCAGCGTGCACGGGGCCCCGTGTTTCCAGCAGGCTGGCGGCTAGATCCTGGCCCTGGGTCACACTCGGCCCGGGGTCTCTGCCAAGACTGTGAGTGCCCATGTTGCCTGGTGTCTCCTTTGGTGACACTAGCAGCCAGTGACCCACTGACCGATGCTTCAGTGTTCGACACTCATTAACCCTCTGGGGGCCACGAAACCGTGATACTCTAATTCTTTCATTTCTTTTTCATTTATTGGCCACAGAACTAATACACAGAAACCTCCCCCGTCATCTAGTATTTGGCTACCCAGTGGTAGAATTCATATGTGTTGATTCTTTCCTTCTATTGGTCCTTTATGAAATGAATTTTGTTTCCTATCACACTCGAAAGGTGACCAAGCAATGAATTTAAAAATACAGACATATGAATTTGAATGCACAGACGTAAACATCGTTGTTGGGTTTCATCCATTGTAGTTTCCTTATCGAAGTTCAGGTTCTGCCATGTTTGGCCAATAGGAGCCTGTTCTGGCTGGCTCAGCACGTGGCCACTAGTTCCCGACTGCTTCCTCCTGTCTCTTGTGACGAGGTGCTCCAAGCCCCCCTAGCGCCCATCCCACCCCAGACTTAGGATCAGCCATTTCTCCACAGAGCCCCCCGTGTTTCCAGAACAAAATCTGGGCATGAGAGACGCCCAGTTCCCCTGGATCGGCTGCTCTTTGTTGGCGCTTTCAGCCAGCCGACCTGGGAATTATAAATAAATATATCTTCAGAGAGGCACTGCCTTCTGAGTTCATGGTGTTACATTCCATTCAAATCCAGGATCAGAGGACTTTCGGCAAACCTCGCTTACCATATGTCTCCTTTTTTCCACACGAAGAGTCCTGCTCGTCAGAACTCAGGTGACCAGTGACAGAACTCAGATACCCGTGCCTACTCAGCTGTGTAGCCCTGCACCACGTGCAGCGCTCAGAGTAACTGCACAGTTACTGTAACCACCGACATGAATTTTGAAAACAGTTCACAAGGTTTGCACCTGCTTTCCTGCCTTCCGTCCCTCCTTGCTGCTTGAGTCTGTGCTGTCAGAGACGGCCGTTCCAGATCCAGCCTCTCTTCTTACCCTCGTTTCGATGAGGTTTTGGAGTGAGAATGGGCGGGTCTGGAGCCGAAGGCCAAGAAAAAATTCTGGAGATGTCTTTGGTGCCAAAAGGTGATTTTATTAAAACAGGACAAGACGCGTGGGGCAGAAAGAGCTGCGCTGGGGCTGGGAGGAGGGACTGGTTGCATACTGTGGAGTTGGGGAGGTGGAGGCAGGGCCTCCAGAAGGACTTTGATGTGCTAAGAGGACTCCTGAGACCCCTGATGCCTCACTGCTGTCACGTTTAGGTGGTTTTCCTTTAGTGAGGCCTTAACATCAGGACCGCAGGGCGTTCCTGGAGAAACGACACTGTGTTTGCCCCAAAGATTGGTCAGTGGGCTGCGGGTTACGAGGACTGGGCTGTGGCCCCGCTGGGGAGGCCCAGAACCTCCCCTTGTGCGCAGAGAGTTTGCAAATGCCGCAGCACATGTGTTGTGTGTTTCCTGGGAACGAAGAGGGAGTCCGAGACTTTCTTCCAATTTTCAGAGGGATGTGAGAGCCAAGGAGTTAAGAACCCGTGGTCTGTGAGAGCTGCAGAAGAGTGGGGTGCTGGTGGGGTTAGATTCTCCCACCTGTTCACCTGGTGATTCCACGGACAGGAGGAAATATGTGCATAAAGGGAACAGCTTGAATTTTGTGAGCGCAAGGAAATGAGCTCCTGGCGATGTCCGTCTGGTGTGCTGAGTCTGAGGATATGCTTGTGCTGTGTCGGGCAGGGACCACACGTGCGTGGTGCCCTGGCCTAGCGTGCGCCAGCACCTGCCCTCCCCTCACTCAGTCCTCCTGGCTGCCCCTCCGGCACAGAGCAGATGGGTGGTCCTGTGGCACCCTGGCTCAGTGTCACTTTATTAATACCGATGGAGCACTGGGAACTGTGATCCAGTGAAACCCACCAGCCAGGTTAAAGCTGGCATATTTCTTTTGACTCTGGAATTGAAATAGCCTGAGGCTGACAGGTAGGGTCCGGTGTGCTCTGAGGGGCAGCATCTAGAGGAGCCTCCATGGTTCTGGGGAGGGGGCAAGCATCTCATCTGGAACTGAGTTCAAGGTGGAAATACAGGTTTAAAGTGAGGTATAATTTCCCCTAAGTTTTAAATATGGGGAATTTTAAACATTTAGAAATTTGAAGGAACATTTCGGTGGTCGTGTGTCACGATGTACGGTTCAGAGCAAGGTGGGGTGCCCTGGCCTGGGACACACGTGCAGAGAGGAGGTGCAGCCTCGGTGTTCCCCACCTTCCCCACCTTCTCCTCCAAGCTGGGCAGCCTGCCCCTCAGAAGGGCTCCTTACCGTCCTTGCTCACCTCTCTTGCACTTGGCCCCTGCACACAGGAATGGCAGGCACGGTGCTGCTCCCGAGGCCTAGGCCTCCTGCCCTCAGTGACCTCCTCCGCACCATGGACACCCCTCATCCTCTCCCCATCCTCTCAGGATAGTTCTCTGTGCATCCCTGACAGCACCGAGTTCAACACATACTGATGTCAGCAAGCCGGGTCTGGGGACGCCAAGGGGGTCACGCAGGACGAGCCAAGAGGTCCCCTGGCTGTGCACGGGATAGAAATCAAGGCAGGAAGGCAGGAGGTGAAGGGAGAGTGTACTGAGGATACAGAGGGAATGCACGTGCCCCCGTGCCTGGGGACCTCAGAAAGGGCCTGGGGGCTCTTACTGAGGATGGCGGTCCGGTGCACCGTCCTCTCAGGCATCCAGGGACTGAAGAACAAGGACGAGAGCCCCGGTGTTCCCTCTCGGAGCCAGGGGCGCTGGGTGTCCGCCTGTTTGGCGCTCGTGGTCTAGACTGTGCATATGATGGCTTCCTCCGGTCATTCTCACCTGGTCCTTCCTTGGATGTGATCTGTTCTAGAGAAATCAGGAAGACCCACACTATTTGCATTCTGAGGCATGTATAAAGTGGGGGTGCAGATCCTAGCAAGAAGAGAAGCAGGAAAAGGAGTAAAAAGCAGGTTTTTCTGGAGTCCTTCAGTTTCCCTGGCTCAGTACCATACCGGTTTAGAGAAGCTGTGCTTGACCCACGCAGCGCGTGACGGAGGCCCGGCTCACCCGCTCTGCCGGTCTGCGGCGCTCGGGGCTCTGAGCCACATTCCAGCCTGCACTGACCCTCTCTGACCACGTGTCTTCCCAGGGGTGGACCTCATCGCCGCCTTCTATGGCTGCCTGTACTGCGGCTGCGTGCCTGTCACCGTGCGGCCCCCACACCCCCAGAACCTGGCCACCACACTTCCCACCGTCAAGATGATCGTGGAGGTACCTGTGCGCTGTGGGCGGCCAGGCGGGCCTGGTGGGCGGGCCCTTGTTCGGGTAGACCGGCGGTCTCCTCTCCCGACCCGTCCTCTCTCCCAGGCCCCGTGTCTCGCTCTCGCCTTCAACCCCTGTGCTCTGCAGGTCAGCAAGTCTGCTTGCGTCCTCACCACACAGGCCATCACGCGGCTGCTCAAGTCCAAAGATGCGGCGGCTGCCGTGGACATCAGAACTTGGCCGACCATTCTAGATACAGGTACCTGCCTCGGTGCCGGTGACGGTGCGCACTTTACTTTCTTTGGTGCGGGAATTGCATCACTGCAGCCAAAATGTGGAAGTTAGGTGAGAGCAGCTGAAGGAAGTGGTGCGGAGGCCCCTGGAAGGGCGCCGCAGCCTTGCCTCCTGGCTGCCCGCCCGGTGAGGCCTCGGAGCAGGCGGGGAGCAGAGAGCCTGGTCCGGGCCTGCGTGCCTGCAGACCACCCCTCTCGTCGCTGCTCTCGCGCCTGTACAGCCGGCGGTGGTTGTGAGGACACGTGTCCCATGGCACACACACGTCCGTCCTTTGTCCCCATCATTGGGGACTGCTGCTGTGTCCCACGAAATGCTTGTGGGCCAACCAAGAAGGCTGTAAAGCCCTGGACTGCTGTGCCTTGGACCCTGAGGTCAGCCGAGACACCTCGACCTAGTAGCACCCACAGGGCTTGTTGGTTAACTGAGGTCCCGGCCGTTGAGTAGGCAGGAGTCCCTCCTTTCCCATCGCAGCTGGCAGGCATCTGCGGTGCTCTCCAGGCAAGAGGTCAGGGACTGTGTTGTTTGGGCCCCCTGCCCAGTGCCCGTCTGCAGACACAGGTGGCTGGCTGGTGCGGGTTAGCTGGGGTGGGGCCGGGGTGGGCTTCGGAGCAGACTGGCCCCAAAGAGTCCCATTGTTCCCCAGCTTGCTACAAGGTGGGCGGGCCCCAGCCCTCGCCTCACTCACATCTACTTCCCTGCGGGGGACCGGCCCACGCACCCCTGTCTAAGGGCCCCTGAGTAGGGGGTTGGTGTCGGCGCAGTGTCTGTAAGAACGGGGTCTAACAGACACCGTGGATGGTGGTAGTGCCGCTGCACTTTTCCTGTGATGCTTAGTGATTTATATGCCGTAGCTGATCACATCATTTTAAAAAAATGATTACATTGTTTTTAACTTTGAGGTTTGGGGTAAGAATCACATGCTTCAAAAAAGATCATTATTTTCATGGAAGAGAGAACAGAAAATCAAAAGCAAGAACATAATTTATTACCGAAGTTCGAAACAGGAACGAAATACATTAGCTAGGGTCTGGTTCTACGTATGTAGTTTAATATTAACCGAAGCTTAGAAAAGGTCATTTTTCTTTAAAGATTAATATAATAGTTTGCAGGTAGGGTGCCCCTGACCAGGAAGGGAGTTTCAGTCCAAAAATCTGCCCATACACTGAAACCACAATTAGCAAGGAACCTGAGTCATAGGAAAACCAGCTCCAGTCCCTGATCTGTTTTGACCAAGAGGTCAA
>PISW01015188.1:0-17873 GCA_004023785.1 Mungos mungo | reverse complement strand
CCCTACTAAAGAACAAATGGGCCAATCAGGCAATTACAGAAGAAATTTAAAAATACATGAAAACAAATGAAAATGAAAATACAACAATCCAAACTCTTTGGGATCCAGCAAAGGCAGTCCTAAGAGGAAAGTTTATTGCAATCCAGGCCTATTTCAACAAACCAGAAAAAGTGCAGATACAAAAATCTAACAGTGCACCAAAAGAAACTAGAAGGAGAGCAGCAAAAGAACCTCAAACCCAGCAGAAACGAGAAATAATAAAGATCAGGGCAGAAATAATCAATATAGAAAAAAAAAAAACCCAACAATTGAACAGATCAATGAAACCAAGAGATGATTTTTTGAAAAAATCAAATTGATAAATGTCTAACCAGATTTCTCAAAAAGAAACGAGAGGAGACCCAAATAGACAAAATCACAAATGAAAATGAATCTATTACAACCAGTCCCTAGGAAATACAAGCAATTATCAGGGAATGCTATGAAAAATTATATGCCAACAAACTGGACAACCTAGAAGAAGTGGACAAATTCTGAAACACACTTGCATTAACAAAATCAAACGGGAAGGGATAGAAAATCTGCACTGACTCATAACCAGTGATGAAATTGAATCCGTTATCAAAAATCTCCCAAAGAAATAGAGCCCTGGGCCAAGTGGCTTCCATGGGGAATTCTACCAGACATTCATATCAGATAACACCCAAAATTCATATAATACCCATTCTTCTGAAGCTACTTGAAAAAATAGAAATAGAAGAAAAACTTCTGGACTCATTCTACGAAGCAAGCATTCCTTGATCCCAAACCAGACAGAGACCTACCAAAAAAAGAGAAGTACAGGCCAATAACCTTGATGAATACAGATCCAAAAATACTCAACAAGATACTAGCACATTGAGTTCAACAGCATATAAAAAGAATGATCCATGATGATCAAACATGATCAAGGGGGATTCATTCCAGGGTTACAGGACTGATTCAATATTTGCAAATCAATCGATATGATACATCACATAAACAAAAGAAAAGAGTAAAACAATATAATCAAATTGATAAATGCAGATAAAGAATTTAACAAAATATAGCATCCTTTCTTAAAAAAAAACCTTCAAGAAAGTAGGGATAGAAGGAACTTACTTACACATCATAAAAGCCAGTTAAGAAAAGCCCACAGCTAATAACATCCTAAATGGGGAAAAACTAAGAGCTTTCCCCCTGAGATCAGGAACATGACAGGGATGTCCACTCTCACCACGGTTGTTTTACATAGTGCTGGAGGTCCTAGCATATGTAATCAGACAACAATCGGAAATAAAAGGGATCAGAATTTGCGAGGATAAAGTCAATCTTTCACTTTCCGCAGATGACATGATACTCTACATGGTAAACCTGACAGACTACACCAGAACCCTACTAGAACTAATCCAGGAATTCAGCAAAGTCGCTGGGGACAAAATCGATATACAGAAATCAGTTGTCTTTCTATACAGCAACAATGAAGCAACAGACAGAGACATGAAGAGACTGGTCCATTCATAATTGCACAAAAAACATAAAATGCCTAGGAATAAACCTAACCAAAGATATAAAAGATCTGTATGATGAAAACTATGCAAAACTTACAAAGAAAATCGAAGAAGACACAAATGGAAAAACATTCCATGCTCATGGATCAGAAGAATAAACATAGATAAAATGTCATTATTACCCAGAGTAATCTACACATTCTATGCAATCCCAATAAAAATTGAAGCAGCATTCTTCTCGAAGCAAGAACAAAGTTGCTAAAATTTGTATGGAACCACAAAAGAACCCAAATAGCCAAAATAATATTGAAGAAGAAACCAAAACAGGAGGCATCACAATACCAGACAGTAGTCTCTACCACAAAGCTGTCATCATCAAGACTCTATGGTATTGGCATAAAGACAGACACATAGACCAGTGGAATAGAAGAGAGAGTCCAGAACTGGACCCACAAGTGTATGGCCAATTAATCTTTGACAAAGCAGAAAAGAGTATTCAATGAAAAAAAGACAGCCTTTTTAACAGATGGTGCTGGGAGACCTGGACAGAACAAGCAGAAGAGTGAAGCTAGACGACTTTGTCACACTATACACAAAAAGAAACTCAAAATGCCTAAAGGACCTGCATGCGAGACAGGAAATCATCAAAACCCTCGAGGAGAAAGTAGGAAACAACCATCTTGTCCTTAACCGCAGCAATTTGTAACTTGACACATCCCCAAAGGCAAGGGAATCAAGAGCAAACATGAACTATTGGAACCTCATCAAGATGAAAAGCTTCTGCACTACAAAGGAAACATCAAGAAAACTAATAGGCACCCCACAGAATGGGAATAGATAGTCACAAATGACATACCACGTAAAGCGCTAGCATCCAAAATCTACAGGGAACGCACCCAAATTCCACACCCAAAAACCAAATAATCCAATGAAGAACTGGGCAGAACACATGAATAGACACTTCCGCCAAACAGGACATCCAGATGCCAACAGACACATGAAACGATGCTCAGCATCACTTTTCATCAGGGAAATACAAATCAAAACCACACTGAGATACCAGCTCATGCCAGTCAGAGTGGCTAAAATGAACAAATCAGGAGACTATAGATGCTGGCGAGGGTGTGAAGAGACGGGCACCCTCCTACACTATTGGTGGGAATGTAAACTGCTGCAGCCACTCTGGAAAACAGTGTAGAGGTCCCTCAAAGAAATGAATGATAGAACTCCCCTATGACCCAGCAATAGCACTGCTAGGGATTTACCCAAGGGATACAGGAGTGCTGATGCATAAGGGGACATGTACCCCAATGTTCATAGCAGCACATTCAACAATACTCAAATCATGGAAAGAGGCAAAGTGTCCATCAACTGATGAAAGGACTAAGAAGATGTAATTTATATATACAGAGGAATACTACATGGCAATGAAAAAGGATGAAATCTGGGCATTCGAAACTTGTGGGGACGAGCACTGGGTGTTTATATGGAAACCAACTTGACAATAAACTTTAAAAAAATAAATTGGGTCTAAATTCTAGTAGTTCACCTGTTTAAAAATACATAAGATTAAACTTTAACTATACATACCATATGCCCTTATAAAGTCCTAATCCTTATGCCTATTATCTCCAACGTCATTCTTCACTAACCAAGACATCAACAACTCATTGTCTTTTTTCCACAATTCTATAACGAAAAGTGACATCTGGTTTGTCCTTCAGAACCTTCTCATTTAACATTTCCTACTTTTTGTTCAAAACTATGACATAAGACTGTCCTAATGACAATCAGCCTACACTCACATTAACTGTAGAGGCTTTCATTCGATATGTTGAAAATTAGTGTGGGCGATCACAGGCATGGCTGTCAAAGGCCTTAACACAGTTAAACAGCTGTTGCTAGACTTGAATTAAATATTTGCTGTTAGCAGCAATTGCTATATTATTGAAGACCTAGTGGAAACAGGAATTTTATATAAAATTTTATCCAATAATACACATGCACACATATCATTATTGCTGTTCATATATAATACACATGCATGCAAATACACATGTAGTAATTATATTGCATATAAGTTCCTGACTGTTACATGTACATGTACACATGTAACACATGTATACACTCACATATACAAATAGTACACATATTCCATTATAAATATATATACCTGCAAATATAATAAAAAACAACTAGATAATTATAATTTTAAAAATTTATATAATGTTTTTAAATGGGTACTTTTCAGGTTGTCTAATTTTTCAGGTAATTTACAAATTAAAAACGAAAGGCAAAAAAAGACGTTTTCCTGACCCTTCATTATTAAATTTTGTATCCCAAATATGACAAATACTTGCTGACACTTTATACTTTTAGGGAATTATATAAGTAATATTACACGTCATTTGCATGACAAGGATTCAAATTTCATCATGAAATTTTTTTCTATTTCAATAGCTTGGCTTTTTTTTCAAAAATATTTTTAAGTGTATAGAGATGAAGTGTTTTATTCTATCAGTGTTCCATGGCACTTAAACTCCTGAACACCCTCCTAGAAAGGATTTTTCCGATTTTAAAAAATGAGTTCCATACTTCCGGCTAAGTTCTGAAAATACTGTTTTATACCCATAAACATAGAACCTGGTCTTTGCCCTTTTATTAGTAACATTATGACTTTCCAATGCCCATCACCTTTAAAAATCCACTTGAGTTTACAAAAGATCAGAAGGCCTTTGCCCACCGACATGGTTTACCACAACCAGGTCAACCACATCCCCATGGGGTATTGGGGTGGCAAATTCTGGGCCAGCCACCAGATTCATAAGATGAAGTTTAATTAATAAATCCGGCTTACTTAGCCTTATTCTTAATACTAAGAACATGAACCATATGTTTATGATATTTGAATAATGAAAAGACATTAAATATTGCCATTAATTATTACCTAGAAGTTTAATGTTGATACAAGTAAATGAATACTCAAAACATAATTTCACCATGTAAAATGGTAGATAGGACTCAACATTTTTTGAGAGATGGAATTTTGTGATTTATATATAAAAGAAACAACACTTAAAATTATTCCTTAAATGATTAAGAATAATAATTTCATATACTATAAGTAACATGCATGTATATGTATGAATATATATACTATACATACAAGTTTAGATTGGAAGCTGCCATTTACTATTGACATTTTGAGGATTTTATTCACATCAATTTATTTGGAAGTTTATATTCTTGTTTGTGGGAAGCTGCAAAGATTCAGCTGCTTGCCATTTGCTAGCCGGATATGTCACTCCCTGAGGGGAGTTACAAAAATAGGCAGGGGAGCGCCACTCCCTGTCAGAAGAGAAGCCAGAAGAACAAAGATCAATTGCCCACAGGCAGGGTGGTATTGGCCCTTCAGTGCTATGCTAAAAACTTTAGTTTATTTCCTTCCTTACCCTAGCTTTAATCCCTTAACCCTGTTTCCTAGCAACCGACCTAGGTCAGCTGCCTTGTTCTCCCGCCTAAAAATCTTTATAAGATAGTGTTTGCTGAATAAAGAGGACGAGGCTTGATCAGATACCGTGTGCTGTCTTCACTCTCTGAGTCTCCCTCCTGCCTTCTATCCCTCCCTCAGGATCAAGAACCCGCAAGGATTTTTTGCCCTGCTGGCCGGGGCGGGACAAGACAATTGACGCCTCAACCTGGGGCTCAGTGAAGGGAGCCGACACTTGGTTAGTAGAGTTATGATAGTGTCATGGTTAATTTTAAGTGTCAATTCAACAGGGCCCAAGGGTGCTAATATATTTGGGCAAACATTATTGTGGGTGTTTTGTGAGGGTGGTTTTGAATAAGGTTAACACTTAGACTGAGTAAAGACTGGTAGACTAAAGCAGCTTGCCCTCCTCAGGGAGGGTGGGCCTCATCCAATCAGTTGATGGCCAAGTCCTCCCTCTGGAAGGAGGGAATTCTTCCTGATGATCTTCAGACTGGGACATTGACCTTTTTCCTCCGCTCAGATTCAAACTGAAATGCTGACTCTTCCTGGGTCTCGAAGCTGCCACCTTCATACGAGAACTATGGCATTTAGCTCATGCCTCCCAGACTAGAGTGGACCCATCAGTTCTCTTGGATCTCTAGCTGGCTCTGAGACCTACTGGCTCTGTGATTATGTGAGCTTATTCCTTATAATTAACGGTGCTGGAGTTCAGCTCCAGCAGGTGCAGGGTTCCCTGAAGGATGGATGGTGTTGGTGAAAAGGATGGATGAGAGAAACACAAGATTCTTTCTGATCAACAGGCAGGCTTCTCGGCACTGACTGAGACTCAGCTTTATTTATGGTCAAATGTATCGGGAATAGCACAGACGTGGCATTTGCCTTAGACAATGATTTCTGATGATAAAAGTTTTTGATAGGTAACAATTTACCAGAACATAGATTTGTAGAAGATTCATGCATAATCTTTATCAATAGTGATTGAGGCAAGAGATTTAATGCTAATCCTATGGGCAGGAAGGTATCCTTAGCATTCAAATAGAAGACAATGTTTCTAGCACAGCAAAGGCAAAAGTTAGTTCTTTGTGATCAGGGGTCAAGAGCCTGTTTACTTGAGAAGCATATGAAAAACAGGATTCTCAGAAAATGCAAAGATTGCTTCCATAATCACAAAAGAAGAAGTTCCTATAATCAGTTCCTCCACAAGGTGCAATAAGCATGTATTAGGGCCAGAATAAGGGGACACGTCACTCCATATGCCAATTAACAAGGCGCCTCATGGGTGGGGGCATGTGCTCAGGCAAAAACAACTGAGTGGGTCATCATCTGATGGAAGGAGACCTTGCACACCTGCGGTAACCTCACAAGGAGAATTCTCAACTTGTGAGTCAGAATGGCTCCCGACAACAAATCCATTTAATCTTTTGAGGCATAAGAGAATGTACATCGAGTTTAACTTTGTATTATTCATTATCATCAGTATTTTGAGATATTTCTGAATAGAGACTGATGTACTACTTCCCAATGTGAATTCAATGACATTTATTGACATTTGATGTTCAATTATATTTTTCTAAATATGTCTTCAAAGTTACCTTCTTTCAGGCACTGTCTAGTGTACATATGATATGAAAGCCGTGCCTCATTCATGATGTCATGATGTAGGATTTAAGTCTCATGTGTTTTTCCAAGTATTGATGAGGATCAAACTGCACTTGTGAGCTCTGCAATTCTCTCTTCTCTTTCTCTCTTTCCATGTTCTAAGAGAGCTATGGAATTGAGCAAGTTATGAGTTTCAGCTATAGGTGGGACACATTCTTTACTTTGTAATGTTTCTCCTCAGGATAAAGTCTGTGATCCTGAGTAGAGTTCAGCATTCATACAGATTTAACTACATTCTTTACATTTTACGTTTTTCTCCAGGATGAATTCTGTGGTGTAGAATGATGCTTCAGCTCTAATTAACATGCTCTCCAAATTCTGCATCTTTGCAACATCTTCCCTAGTATTCCTTCTCTGATCAGGAGTCAGGGTGTAGCAGTTCTTAGAAGTCTTGCCACATGCTGTCGTATTCCGTGGTTATTCTCCAGGATCAAGTTTCCAATGTGAAGCAAGGGGTGAACAGTCCACAAAACCTTTCTCACATTCTTCAAATTTGGAAGAGTTGCTCCAGGATGAATTCTGTGATACTGAGTAAAGGCTGAAAAGTGATGAAAGACCTTACTGCATGTTTTACATTGGGAAGGTTTTCATCTAGTATGAATTCTGTGACGTCAAGTGTAAAGGTCACATAAAGATCTAGCCATATTCTAACATTTGTAGAGTTTCGATCTAGTATGAATCTGTGATGTTGAATAAGGTGAGTGTTGGATAAAGGCCTTGGCACGTTACTCACATTGCTAACGTTTCTCTCCAGAATGAATTCTTTTATGTCCAATAAAGTGTGCATGCTTGGTAAAGGTCTTGCCACATTGGTTACATTTGTAGGGTTTCTCTCTAGTATGGATTTGGTGATGTTTGGTAAGGCTTGAGTGATGAGCACAGGATTTGCTACATTCTTTACATTGGTCAGGTTTCTCTCCAGTATGGATTTGGTGATGTTCATTTCGCTGTGAGGACTGGGTAAAGAACTTGCCACATTGTTTGAATTGGTACGGTTTCTCTCCAGTATGGATTCAGCGATGTTTATTAAGGTCAGAGGGCCAGTTAAAGGCCTTTCCACATTCATTATATTGGTAAGGCTTCTGTCCAGTATGGATTTTGTGATGTTTGTTAAGGCCTGACTGGTGAGTAAAGGGCTTACCACATTCGTTATATTGATAAGGTTTTTCTTCAGTATGAATTCGGTGATGTTCAATAGGGGTTGAAGTACTCTTAAAGGTTTTTCCAGTCTTCACATTGGCAAAGTTTCTTTCCAGTATGGATTCGGAGATGTTGGATAAGGCTTGCGTGGCGAGTAAAGGATTTGCCACATTCTTTGCATTGGTAAGGTTTCTCTCCAGTATGGATTCTGTGATGTTTGTTGAGGTCTGACTGCTGAGTAAAGGACTTGCCACATTCTTTGCATTGGTAAGGCTTCTCTCCAGTGTGGATTCTGTGATGTCTGTTAAGGTGTGACTGGTGAGTAAAGCCCTTGACACATTCTTTGCATTGGTAAGGCTTCTCTCCAGTATGGATTCGGAGATGTTCCATAAGGGTTGAGTGTTGAGTAAATGATTTGCCACATTCTTTGCATTGGTAAGGCTTCTCTCCAGTATGGATTCTGTGATGTCTGTTAAGGCCTGACTGCTGAGTAAAATCCTTGCCACATTCTTTACATTGGTAAGGTTTCTCTCCAGTATGGATTTTGTGATGTGTGGTGAGGTGTGACTGCTGAGTATAGGACTTGCCACATTCTTTGCATTGGTAAGGCTTCTCTCCAGTATGGATTCTGTGATGTCTGTGAAGGGTTGACTGCTCAGGAAAGGCCTTGCCACATTCTTTACATTGGTAAAGATTCTCGCCAGTATGGATTTTGTGATGTTTGTAAAGGCCTGACTGCTGAGTAAAGGACTTGCCACATTCTTTGCATTGGTAAGGCTTCTCTCCAGTATGGATTTGGTGATGTCTGTTAAGGCCTGACTGGTGAGTAAAGGTCTTGCCACATTCTGTACATTGGTAAGGTTTCTCAGCAGTATGGGTTCGGTGATGTTCGGTAAGAGGTGAGTGTTTGGGAAAGGCCATCCCACATTTTTTATGTGTGTATGGTTTCTCTCCTGTACAGATCAGTCTACGTACATTTACTGATGAAGCATCCTTAAAGGTTTTGCCACGTTCTTCACATTCATAAGGTTTCTCTCCAGTGTGTACTTGCTCGTGTTGAATTAGTGCTGAGTGCCTGTTGAAGGCTTTGCCACACTCCTTCCAAAGGTACCCTTTCTGTCTGGCATGGATTGTCTTATTGATATGCAGTCTTGATGACTGACTAAGTATGTTCCCAGGTTCATTGCATGTGTATGGGCTTTTTCCCACATGAATCCTCTTCTGATCACCAACACTGGAGGACTGGTTAAGTATTTCCCCACATGCGTCATATTTAGAGTGATTCTCTCCTACATGTGTACTCTTACATGTAATGAGGTTGGCGCTTTGATCAGAGACCTCCCCACATGGATGCCATTCACCACCGGAGTCTGGAATAGGAGTCCCAGGGTGTGCTTGACACCCCTCACTGTCCCCATCCTTGTTCCGGTCTCTCATTAAGTGTCCATCCTCAAGGGCACTACCTTTATATCCATCCACTGACCCTCTTTGGATAGAAGTTCCTATAAACGTCTCTGAAAGGAGGCTGTCAGTTTCATTTGGAAATACAGCTGAAAGGTAAAAATGAAAGAAAAGGCATTCCACTTGCTACTGTCTGATGCTTAGAATTAGAATTTGTCATACACAAAACTGAAACCAGAAAAAGTCAACTTCAGGAAAAAGGAATCACTACTTTTTCTTTTTCTTAAAATACTTATCTTTTTTAATGTTTACAGGCACCTCTCTCTGAGCTGTCTGCACAGAACCTGATGAGGGACATGAACCCACTAATGATGAGATCGTAACCTAAGGTTAAGTCTGACACTTGACTGACTGAGCCACCCAGGAGCCCCAAATCACGAGTTTTTCTACGTCACTCAGATTGTATGTTACTGTAATCTCCATCTTTTTAATAATGTCATTGTTGGCATATTTCACAACTTTGATGTTGTTTGTATGTTTAGAAATGAAAGGCTTTGGGGCGCCTGGGCGGCTCAGCGAGGGTTGTGCGTCTGACTCTCGGTTTCAGCTCCTCATGTCATCCTTTGTGAGTTCCAGCCCACATCTCGGTCTGCACTTACAGTGTGGAGCCTGCCTGGAATTGTCTCCTGTCTCTCTGCCCCTCCTCCCCTCTCTCTCTCCATCTCTCAAAGTAAATGGGAAAAAGAAAACCTCAAAAGAAATGAACTTTGCTTGCTTGATTCTGAAAATTGAGTTATACCTTCACTTCTGTGTAATAATGTCTTTTGAGTGCTAAATACATAGGGGCTTTCATTAGAGATTTCCGGGGTGGATATTGATGAATATACGTTGCAATTTTCCTCTGCATGAAAACCAGCTAATAAATCAAAATAGGCACTCTTTCATTTTTACACACTGAGATTTTAGTCTTAGAGCTACAGAGGTGGGTAGGTGGCTCAGTAGGTGAAGCGTCGGATGTAGGCTCAGGCCACAATCTCAGAGTCTAGGAGTTGGAGCCTTGGGGAGGACTCTGTGCTGACAGCTTAGATCCAGGAGCCTGCTTCAAATATGGTGTGTCCCTCATTTCAGCCCTAATGCTGCTCTATCTTTCAAAAATAAACATTACAAACGATACTTAAAAGTTTTTGATACAATGAATCCTAATGTAATCTCATATACAACTACTCAGAACATGAAAACATATATGACAAAGTCACAGGAACGTCCTATTATACATGACAAAATCATAAAATGATTCAAAGCTTAAGAAAAAATGAATAGAGATTTTATTATAGGCTGCAAGTTTTGAATTCTAAATGTTCTATCTTCTTTGTGACATTAATTTGGTAGAAATTCTAGGAAAATAAGAAGAGATTTAAATTATTGTACGATTGAGGAATGGAACATATACAGTGGAAATTTTGTATTTTCATTAATACCATCAAAAATGAACTTTTCTTACCTTTTGTAAGTTTAGTTTACTTTATATTGAGAGAAAGGAGCAGAGAGAGAGGGAGACAGGATTCCAAGGTTGCTCTGTGCTGTCATCACTGAGGCCTGTGCAGGACTCAGACTCACTGACTGTGAGATCATGACCTCAGCTGAAGTCAGATCCTTCAGCAACTGATCCACACATGTGTCCCAAAAATGGAACTTTGGAAGTGACAAAGGGTTAGATTTTCTCATTTTAGTGACGTGCTTTATCAACTGATGAACCTGGCGGGTCTTAATTTTGTATGACTAGGATTACAGCCTCCATATATTGGAAAGCATTAAGCAGAGTTTCGATGGGCTCTGTCCCCAGTGTTCCTGAGATTTCTGCACCAAGTCCCAATATGCCTACCGCTACCCTGACGCACTTCTCACTCAAGGCAAACACTCAGAAATGAACGAATATAGACTTCCTCAAGAATACCCCAAGCCCTCAAAGCAATGGAGAACCAGTGAGATTATGGAGGCCCTCACTGTGGACGTGAAGGACCTTTTAGTGGAACTGAAGGAGAACCCTTAGAGATTTGTGAGGGTGTGATGTATTGGAAAGCAGACGTGCCTCTGAAACGTATTGACATTAAACTAGGTTTTACAAACTGATTTCCATTCCCGAGTGGCTGCTCAAATCACATTGTATGGTCTTTCTTTATCCTTCTCATTTGGACCTCAGCTCTGTCATCTGCCTCATTCATTCCCACCTACCTGGGTATGAGGCTACTGTCTCCTTTCTCTTCACATCCCATAGCTCCCTCTTTTGTTCCAAAAAGATGACCAGGTCTGGCTTTGACACAACAAGACCTGTTTGTTAGAACAAAAGAATAGAGTATTGCTGGGGATTCTATCTTTCAACCCAGGATTGGACTCAGTAGAGAAAAGAGGACATTCTGGAATTCTGGAAAATCATGCCCAAATGCTGTTGCCCAACAGCCCCTTTGGAACACACAGGATGGATTACCAAGTTTCACATCCTGATCTCCACTTCTGAGTCTTACCACTACCAACATGAGTAGAAATTCATATGGAAGACAGAAATATCATTTTATGCCACTCAATACTTAGAAATGCAGTCGATCTATGGAATGATGATGTGACTCTAAGAAAGGGAAATCTCACCTGAAAGGAAACATCAGGAAGACTTTTCTCTACATCTGCCATCCCCTCCTTCTTTCTTTACTGTAGGGATTTGAATCCCAGGCATGCAAGAAAAAGCTTCTAAGAGACAGTCTCCACAGGAAGGAACAAATCCCTTGAGTGGCGCTTGGGAAATCTAGAAGGAGTTAGCCTCACCCAAGAAGACGAGGTGTCCGTAGGTCTCTAACATCACATCTCTGTAGAGTTCCCACTGACTGGGGTTCAGGCATCCCCACTCCTCCTGAGAGAATTCGACGGCCACATTCCTGAACGTCAGCAGTCCCTACAACAAACACCACAGTTACCACGTGGACACAGCAGGAGGTCCTGATGGTACCTAAGATGCAGGAGGGAGATCATGTCACCAGCTGGACCCCGTGACCCGATCCGCACTGCTTACCTGCATGTGCCCACAGGCCTCAGTCCCTCCTTTTACTTAGCCTCTTACTGACACCTCCCTTTTACTGCAGGAAAAACATCCATGAGCTCAGTGGGTTGTGGTGGAAATACGTAAGGTAATGACTGCCCTGGGGAAGAGCTGAAGTGGCTCAATTTGGGGTAGCCCCTGAGTCCCATCTATGCAGATGAACATCAGAGTAAAGCATGGAGTGAACACACTTTTCAAAAATGTTTATTTCCTGAAAGAGAGAGCACGAGTATGGGTGGTGCAGAGAGAAGAATTCCAACCAGGCTCCACGCTTAGGCTCCATGCTCAGGAAGGACCTTGACGTGTGGCTTGATCTCAAGACTGTGAGATCCTCACTTGAGCCTAAATCAAGAGATGGAAGCTTCAGGGACTGAGCCACCCAGGAGCTCCCTTCAACCTCAATATAAGAGTTAGATCACGCCCCAAGGAGGAGCACAACTGCCATTTACTATGTAACAGTCTGAAATGTATAGAACTGCGTTCTTAAGGCTCAAGTGCCATGGTGCCCCCAGCCTCCTCTTTCTGAATATCCACCCTAACCCCAAATACGTGGAAACCATGCTGGGGCGCCTCAATGGCTCAGTCTTCTGCCTCTTGGTTTCAGCTCAGGTCATGATCTCACAGTTTGTGAGTTCGAACCCGCATCGGTGCTGATGGTGCAGGGACTGCCTGAGATTCTCTCTCTGCCTCTCTCTCTGCCCCTCCTCTGCCATTTCTGTCTCTCAAGTAAAGCTATTAAAAAAAAAAAAAAAAGGAAACCATTTGCCTTCCTCTGTGCATCTTAGTTTTGAAGTTGTGCCTTGTGATCTCCTTATTTCCTACAGATAAATTTTCCTCTGTCTGACATCCCTGCCTGGTAGAATTTTTATGATTCATCTAGGACTAAAGTTTTGTTCTTTCAGTTACATTAGGAGTACTGGGTTTGGCTTAGATGAATTTCTTACTTTCTGCAGTAAGATGATTAGGGACACAGTATTATGCTCCAATATGTTCTTTAACTTTGAGGTATAAACTGAAATGAATATTGGTTTATTCAACAGAATTTGTAAAATAAAGGCATCAACATAGGCATACACACTTTATTATTTTTTTTATAGAAAGAGAGAGCGCTCGGAAGCAGGAGATGTTCTGAGAGAGAGTAGACACAGAATCTGAAGCAGGCTCCAGCCTCTGAGCTGTCAGCACAGAGCCTGAGGCGGGGCTTGAACCCACATATCATGAGATTGTGACCTGAGACAAAGACAGGCCCTTAACTAATTGAGCCAGCCAGATACCCCCTAGACATACACACTTTTGCATTCTGCATTTACATCAATGGCACAGGTGGTGTCTATTTGTAAAAAAAAAAAAAAATTGTGACTGTTTAGTTTTGAAAGACAGCACATGTGTCTATTGTGTTAAAACATTTTTTCGATTGTCTCATTTTTGAGGGAGAGAGAGACAGACTATGAGTAGGGAAGGAGCAGAGAGAGAGAAAGACACAGAATCCAAAGCAGGCTCCAGGCTCTGAGCTATCAGCACCGAGCTGAACAGAGGGCTCAAACTCATAAACTGACAGATAATGTCCTGTGCTGAACTTGGAAGCTCAGCTGAGTGGGTCATGTGGTGTCTCTTTCTTAATGGAAACTTTTGATCAGTTACAAATATACTTAGCACACTCTAGCATGAATCAGAATTCACAGCAGTGCAATGGCCAGCTTATTAAAATGCAGATTCTGTTCAGGAGTTCTGGGAAAGGTCCCTGTCCACATTTCTAACAAGGCAGTAGTCTTTGAGTCAAGGGATTTATATTTCAATAACAAAGAGGAAGAATTCAATGACAAGAACCCTTGGAGGACTTGGAACTGAATGGGATCATAGCAATTACAAGTTCTCCTAGACTAGCAAGAAAGGCAACAAGGTTTAAAAGCATTTCCTGGTTAGTAGAGAGCATCTGACAGTTTTTCATAAATTCATGGAAAACGTATAATAATCTAAGAGAACACATGATTCTTCTATTTTTCGTTAATCTTTTGTCAAGCATCCGGTACACGGTACAGATCAGATTTTATCTCAGTAAACTGACCTACAGTCACTTCCTGTAAAGGGACACACAAATGCATACACCCGACGGACCCTAAATCAATGTTCATACCAGTGTCAAACCTGAGAATGATGCTCAGAAGGTGTGCACACAAAACCGATCTACCTTTATACCTTCCATGCCCACATCCATACCGTTTGCAAGTAGCTATATAAGATGAGAAGTGATAGAATAGAAAATTATCAGGGTGACTAAAAACAGGCTTTTTTTGGTTTTTTTAAAATGTTTTATTTATTTTTGTTACAGAGAGAGAAAGCCCATGATAGTGGAAAGAGCAGAGAGAGGAGACACAGAACCAAAAGCAGGCTCCAGGCTCTGAGCTAGCTGTCAGCACAGAGCCTGACGTGAGGCTTGAACCCACGAACGTGAGATCTGACCTGAGCCGAAGCCAGAGCCTTAACCAACTGAGCCACCCAGGTGCCCCTCATAGAAACGGGTGCCTGTTTCAATCATTATTTGTGCTCTCTGGTACTTCAGGATTTTCAGGTGCCCAAACTTATTACGTGATTCATCAGTTTCTAAAAACACAAAAGTATAAACAAGAGTATGTCTGTGTCATTACTACAAAGATAATAAAAACCTATGGGATGAAGGTCTGACTGTCTGAGAACCTCTACTCCGGGAGGTCATTACAGCTACTACACGGAAGTGAGAACCTTCATTACCCCACGAAAAGTGACCTCAGATGTGCCAGGAATAAATAAATGTTCAAAAAAGTATTCTTGAGGCCCTTTGGGTGAGCGAGGCTGACCTTATTAAAGCACAGGGACAGGGTCTGTGGGTAGAATGAGTGGCAGTGTGATTGTGAGGAGTCATTGGTCATATACTTTAAGCTGTGGGGTGAACATAAAAGTTTCCCAAGGGATTTTCATAGGAAAAGAAAACTCAGTGGATCCTGAGAGTCTGGCTATGGCCAAGTGAAGCTAGCCTTTTGCCTGTCAAAAAGCATTAACATTGAAGCAGCTGTACAGTCCTTGGCCAAACCAGGGTGCCTGGGTGCTCAGTCACTTAACCATCTGACTCTTGATTTCAGCTCAAGTCAAGGTCTCATGGTTTTGTGCGTTTAGCCTGGAATTCAGGCTCTGCACTGACCCTGTGGAGCCTGCTTGGAATTCATGCACTCTGTCTGCAACTCCACTGCTCCTAGTCTGTCTCTCTCAAAAGAATAAACTTTAAAAAAAAACTGTAGGGAAAGAGAAAAGGTGAGAAAGAAGATTCTAGTTTAAATATGATTGTGTTTGGAAGTCACTCAGGAAATCCTCCTAAAATCATTTCACCTGATTAGAAGGAAAATATGAACATTACAGGGGAGAAATATGGCAGAGAGCATCAAGCCCCATAAAATAAGATAATAACAGATAACAGAAAACAAAATAAGCAACTTTCAGGATACAGTGGATTTATACACCCTTCAATCACATAGAGTTTCTATGTCTTGTAGTATCTAGAATATTTTCAAGTATCCTTTCCACATTCGAAGGAGCAGGACATTCTAGGGCATTCTGTGCCTCATAGCCATCGTATGTATTTGTGCATTTTCGTAATCCCATTCTCCCAGAGCAGTGAAAGCGTTGATTTCAGACCCAAACGGGAACGGTTCTCCTTGAGTGCAACCCCAGGACCAGATTCCATCAGCAACAGGAAGCTGGGATGCAACACCCACCTGTCTGAACCTGTCACAAAGGGACTATTTTCAATACGGGCAGGAATTTAATTCAAAGTGACAAGTGCTGTTGTCCACTGGAAGCCAGGATGGAGAGAAAGGAGAAAAGTCTCTGGGGTACAGAGAAGGAGTGTTCTAAACACCTGACCTTGAGTATCATTTCTGAGAAGCTTAAAAATTAGGTGAAAGCAGGAAGCAGAAACATCAGAAGCAAAAAAATAAAAAGTCTATTTTTTTAAAGTTTCTTTTGTAGCAGGATTCTCACACCGAGGCTTTTCTTCCCAGGAAACAACTTTATTCCTCCTGGCACCTCTCAGCTGGGTTCGTCCCCAAAGAACTGAGCCCTGAACACCACTTGGCATAGTTTTTTATATATGTTGTGTCCCCAGATATGGTCACACACAAACATGCAGTGCAGCCACGTGGTCTCTTATTACAAGGTCAAGACAGGTGTTGTCAGGTCCTCATGGAGCCAGGTTGTCTGCAAGGTTTTTATTGTTTCATCCTTTGGGGAGGACACAGAGAGAAAGAGGGAGAGAGAAAGAAAAAAATGCAAACTGAGGAAGAAAAACAGAGGAAGAGAATGAGAATCTTCACTAGGCTCCAAGTGCAGCAGGAATCCCTACTCAAGGCTGGATCTCGGGTCCCTGGGATCAAGGCCTGAACTCAAATGGAGAGTCCGATGCTCAACTGGCAGAGACACCCAGGTCCCCACAATTTCTACATGGGTGAAATTCTCGGAGAAAAGCACAACAGGGCCTCGAGTCAGGGGCACAAGCCTTACCTGAGAACTGGCCATTTCTTCTTTCATCTTCTCCTCTTTCTTTCTCAGAAGATCTTTGTGGAGAAATCCCAGCTCAAGTAGGAGAAATTTGTCTGAAAAGCCAGCAAAGCAGTCTCCTCTCTGGTAAACTGCTGGCCTGCCGGCAGGACTCTCAAATGCAGAAAAGGGACAACTTCCCAGCCTTCCTGTCAGGAACAATTGAGAAACTATGAGCTCCTACTGAAGACCCATCTCTGAGATTGCCTTCTCTGCTCAGGGGGGAGGGGGGCATCCCTGTTGGGAGGCACCTTGGACTCAGGGTTGAGTGAAAATTCCTGGGGAGGGTAAGGCAAGTGTGCCAAGTGTCTCGTTGCCAGGCAGCGACCACTATTTCCCCTCCTGGAACTATCATTTCTGCTTGGGCACCAACCCTCGGACTGCTTTGCTGATTATTGGTGTCAGGAGTGGCCTGTCCCCCTGCCCTGTCCCTGAGGCGTGATTGCACCTAGTCAGGGAAAAGGTGAGCAAACTTGATAGACCCTAATGTGAGTAGGCAAGCCACCTAGAATTTTCTTCCTAGCCGAGCAGTTAACTGCTAAGTGACTTTTTGTACTCCTGGATGTGGTTGCAAGTCACTATTGTGATAAATGTCAAAAATGTATCATTTGTCTTGGACAGTGAGAGCAGACATTGTGTCTCCTGGGGATCCTGTTTTTCTGGGTATTTTCTCTTAGAGCTATAAACAGCCTACTGACCCTTACTCTGTTGTACCCAGATTTGAATATCGCCCCCCAAAACCAGAGACCGCCCGAGAAGCCAAAGCACACATACAAAAGCAAAGGGGAAATCTGGCATCGATTTGCGGGGTTTATGGTGGGCACCCCTGTCGGGGCAGGAACGAGCTTTCGTGCTTCCAGCAGGATCCGTTCTCACTTCTCAGTTGTAAACAGAACCTGTGACAATTGCTGACAATCATCCCAAGTGGGTTGGTGAGTAAAGAGTACAGTTTCTAACAACCCAATGAGGCCTTTGGGGTTCTCTGAGTAGGGGGGGG
>PISW01015187.1:0-17928 GCA_004023785.1 Mungos mungo | reverse complement strand
CCCCTTCATATATGTTCATTCCTTTTGTGAATTCAATTCCAATATGAGTGAATTCATATGGTATTTGTCTTTCTCTGATTGACTTATCTTGGTTAGCACAATACATTCTAGCTCCATCCACTTCACTGCAAATAGCAAGGTTTTATTTATTTTTATGTCTCTTGCCCTGTTGAGACTGTGAGCTCCTCAAGAGTAGGGACCATTCTTACACTTTTCTTCCTTCCCACCACATTGTTTACTGCCCACTGTATCACAGCTGCTAATGAGGGATTTAGAGGATGCCCAAAAGCAAATGGTTGAGTGATGTTAAAAGGATATTGCCCACATTGAAGGAGAATGAGATTCAGGAAAAACGGAGAAACACTGTGGGGCCTGGGGGTTCCATGATTGTGCACTAACAGAATAGGTACAGATCAGAGAAATAAGAGATTTGAGGGATGCAGAATTCTCCAAAGGCAGAATGGAGAGTTACTATGGGAGGCTCTGACTTATTAGTGAGAACCTCTAAAGACAGGGCATCTCCTTCTGGGATAAGAGAGTTAAATGGGATAAGAGACAATCAGAGAATGCCAAGTCTGTGTCCCCATACCAACAGTAGGACAGTTTGCATTCTCCTTTTCTCTCCTAGCTCCAGAGGCCCAAGTCTTGTAATGAGAGGAGAGACAAAAGAATATTTCATTAATGAGACTCATGGGAATTTACTCCCTACAGCTACAGAAATTAATAAGTATTTGCTGCATTTATGAAGTTGATTCTTGTAACCTCAGGTGATATGTACACATAGCTGTGTCCTCCAGAGCCTTCAGAGTGGGGCCATGTCTTTTCCCTTCCTGGGAATATAATTTGCTACTGCCTGAATCATCCATGGAAGAGACTCAGTCATTGACATCACGCTGTTCTGTGCTAACATCTGGGTGAGCCATGGTCTCTTCAGAAGTGCTGGGGAAATGTGTTATGGGACTCCTTGTATCCTTAGTTATTTGGGGATCCTCAACAGGGATAATAAGTTAAGGAGAGGTTAGTGATGTCAGGCCCTGCCCATCACTGGAGGGAAACTCTGGATACACTACATCATCTCTCCCTGATCTGTGTTCTCCATGGTTAGTACTTAAGCATTAAGACTTCATCTCTCAGCAGTCTTTCCTCTGTTTTCATCGCTAGTTCTTCCATTTTTGGGAGTGACTGTTTATCATTATTGAAACAGTGGTGAATTGTAGTCATTCAGTAAACATTTTTTCAGCAATTTAAATATGGTAAACACTACCATGTATTCTGGGAATAAATATATGACTATGACAGTATTTCTTTTCTCAAGGTACTCACTATGCAAACAGAGTGAGAGATGTAAAAATAAATTCATGTTATAATGTGAACTTGCATTGAAATCTGGGGAAGCATATCCCCAAAAGTTGTCTGTGTATTTTATTTCTAATTGTTTTAAAAAAGAGGACTGTTTCACAGGAGTCAGTGAAGGCCTTCACAGAGAAGCTTATAGGTGCTTAACCTTGACGTTGGTGTTGGCGTCCTTCCACAGAGACAAGGGAGGTGAGCAGTCCAGGGGGAAACAGCAGAAGAGAAAATTTAGAGATGAAGTAAAGTGGGAGTTGTGCTGGTGGAATAAGAAATACTCCTTACTGCCTCATCATCATTCAGGAACAGGGCCTTAAAAATGAACCCAGAGAAGCCTGTGTTCAGATTACCAAATGAACCCAGAGAAGCTGGAGTCAGATTACCAAAGAAATGTTTGTTTTGGCTAGAGGGTTGAAATTTAATTCTGAAATTAGTAAAGAGTATGTGCAGGTTTTAGGTCAAGAAATTAACTATGAACATGTACTCTCTATGTTAATATGACCCAGTTTATTGTGAGGAAAAAATATTCCTGCATTCAGGTTGTTCGAAGGATATTAAAGGATAGATACAGCACCACGAATGTGAGATGAAATGCAAGGGATCGGTCTCTGATGGGGCGGAAATAATGCGTGCAAAACTTCAGATGAATTTTTTTTATTCATGCTTAAATGTTTACTAGAAACACTGCCAGACATCTTATGGCCACCATGTCTTTGAAATCTTTTCCAGACTCTATGTGGCATCATTATTTTATTTTACTGATGGAAAGTAACAGCAGTGAGACTGCTTATACACCCCAAATAATGGAACCTTGGGACATGCTCAGAGCTACGTGTTTCCAAAGGTTTTGCGTTTCATTAGTAATTCTAATGTCTTTAATATTTGAACATTTGACATTTACAAAAAAGAAATTTGCTGTGATAGATCAGGGAGTTATCAGAAGCCCCCATCCCAGTTTCCTCTCTTTTGATTACATCCTATCTCTTCCACATTTACTTTCTAATTCTCATATCTCTTAAACATAACAGAGGACCATGGGGGAGGGGAAGGGGGAGAAATAGTTGGGGAGTGGGAGGGAGGCAAACCATGAGAGACTCTTCAACCCTGAGAACAAACTAAGGGCTGATGGGGGAGGGGGAGAAAGGATGGGGGGTGATGGGCATGGAGGAGGGTACTTGTGGAAATGAGCACTAGGTGTTATATGGAAACCAACTTGACAATAAACTAAAATAGAAAAAAATTCTCATATCTCCTAACCTCCACCCATAGTGATTTTTCTCAGGCTTGCTTTATTATTGAAGCAATTGATAGTTTTGAGGACTATGCATCAGGTGTTCTGTAAAATAGTCTTTTCTTGGAGATGCCTTGTTATTTTATTTCATGAGTCGACTGGGACTGTAGTTGTTGGCCAAGAAGATGAGAGAGGGAAAGTGCCATGTTCATCTCATGACAAGGGTACACACTGTCAACATGACTAATTCTCACTGGTGTTGATACTGATTTTCTGGCTGTCACAGGGTTTGTCAGATTTCTCTTCCCCCTTTCTTTCCATACGGTACTCCTATAGGGGCTTTCTATTTGCTGCCCCTTCTTAAAGTGGGGCTGTTATCTTCCACCTCCTTAAGAGTAGAATATTTCTGTAAATCGTTCATTTTCTACTGCACTCAATATTGTCTTCCATATTTATTTTTCAGTAATTTACATTATATCTTCTGTGTTATAACCCATTACTACCTTCTTTTGCTGCTCAAACTGTTCCAGTTTTGGCAATAGAGAGCTTCTTCAGTTAGGTGACATGTCCCTTTGTTATGTCCCCAACACTCTTGGCGTTTTGGGGCAGCATTTCATTGTGTCTTACAGGAAAAGATGCTTCAGCTTCCACTTCAGCTTACTGTATTTTCCTCTGAGCCTTTGAATCAGTCATTTCTGCGAGGAGCCCTGTTTTATTTTACTGGATCACAAGATTAGGTTCAAGATCTTGGTGCCTGGTGTCTTTTGCTAGCAGGGTCTCTATATCCCGTCAACTGACCTGGCAAGGACACATATGAATGTTTGCTAACCTGTGTATATGAGTATATGAAGACATCTATACCTGTGTCTATATGGAAACCTCTGTATGTGTGTGTATATATAGTGTGTGTGTGTGTATATATATATATATATATATATATATATATATATATATATATGCTAAAGTCAATGCAATTGGCTCCAAAACAGATTTGTTACCAAAGATCATCATAAGGGCTACTCCACACCAAATGTGATAACCTCATCTCCACCATTTACTATCCATTTCCTTATATGTTCAATTTCAGTTCACATGTGCAGGAGTATCAGCATTGTTCAGAGTACCCGCTGGGATACATTTTCTCAACTATGGAGTAGCGCTTCTGTGCAATTTCTTTCATGTCCAGTTTTACAGTCTTCTCTTTTCCCAGATGTTTTTTTTTGTTTTTTTTCCCAGAAAAGTTTTTCTAGACTGTTTTTCCAGTTTCACAAAATTGTATTGAATACAATTGTCTCATACAATTGTAACAGGGTTAGATTGTTTATTTTTCACATGATCCACTTCATTCTAGGATTTCATCAGCCAGTTGAATTTTATGTCTGCATTGATATATATTATGCAAATTTATTGAATAATTCATTTATTACTGTACCATTTTTTCTTGTTTTTAATGCTATCCTTTTGTCTTATGATCACCTTTTTTTTTGTGAAAAGAAGTCATTTTACTTCTTCCATTCTAATTTAATGCCTTTGATTTTGTTTCTTTCTTTTTTTTACTTTTTAAAAAAAATAATTGCTCTGTCTGGAACTTGCAATGCCACGTTTCATAAAAGGTATGAAAGCAGAAATGCTGGTCCTGTTTTGTCTTAAGGCTTGCTCTCAATGTTTCACTACTGAGAATGATTTTAAAGGTGGGTTTTCACATATGACCTATTTTGTGTTGTGGAAGTTTCTGTTCTCTGTTCTTCTGTTCTTACTTTCTTGAATATTGTTACTATTATGGAATTCTCCATTTTTTCTCGTTTTGTTTGCCATCTGTTGAGATACTCATGTGATTTTATCCTTCATTCTGTTAATGTGGTGTACTACACAAAGAGAATTTTATGAGTTAAACCATTCTTGCCTTCCTGGAATAAACGCCATTGGTCCATAATGCATAATCCTTTTCTATACTGTGATCAAAAGGCTGCTATGCCGGAATTGGTAACATTTAGTCAAAGAGTTTCACAATAATATTCCTTGGGAATATTGTTCTGTACTTTTCTTTGAATGTCTTTTCATGCCTTGGTATCAGTGCAGTGCTGGCCTGATGGAAGTAAGGTAAGAAGTGTTTCCCCTTTGAATTTTTAAAGAAGGGATTGAGAAAGATTAATGTTAATTCTTCCAATTCTGTGTGGTTTCTGTGATCCTTATCCATGACTCCTCCACTGGACTGCCTACCTTACAAACTGCAATTCTCCGAGGAGAAAGAAGCTCTTTGACTTGTGGTGTAGCCCGTGCCCTGTTTTCTAAATGTTGTTGCTTCACCTACAAGAGTACACAGTACCATAATACTGGAGAACTCTCTCTCTCTCTCTGTCTCTGTTTCTACCTGCACTTGTGTGTGTGTGTGTGTGTGTGTGTGTGTGTGTGTGTGTGTGTGTGTTTAGCATGAAGTGAATTTATCAGTGAAGGACATACTCTTAACGTTAATGTAGCAAGCTGAACCTGTATTATGCAATAGAAAATGCAGCATTTAGGCCAAATGGAACCCCAAAGTAAAGACAGAGAGACAGAGAATTATGTAGGAATGATTTATGTTCCATTTGTATACATTACATAAGTTGTATCCTGTTGTTGACAGACATCATATATAACAGATACATGTAAAAATGACACTGAACTATAGTGTCCATTACTTTGTTTTTATTTTATTGTTTACTTTATCTTCAATTTAGCACATAGTGCTATAATGATTTTAGGAATAGATTCCAGTGATTCATTTCCTATGTATAACACCCAGTGCTCATCCCAACAAGTGTCTTCCCTAATGTCCATTACATTTAGGTCATCCCCCCACCCACAATTCCTCCAGCAATCCTCAGTCTGTTCTTTGTATTTAAGAGTCTCTTATGTGTTGCTCACCTCCCTAATTTTATATTATTTTTGCTTCCCTTCCCTTATGTTCATCTGTTTTGTATCATATGAGTAAATTCATATGATATTTGTCTTTCTCTGACTGGCTGATTTCACTTAGCATTGTACTCTCTAGTGTCATCCACCTAGTTGACAATGGCAAGATTTATTCTTTCTGACTGTCAAGTAATACTGCATTTTTTGTATATATGTGTGTGTGTGTACACACATACACACACACACAACACCTCTTTTATCTATTCATCTATCGATGGATTACCATACTTTGTCTATTGTCAATAGTGCTGCTATAAACTTTGGGGTGCATGTGCCCCTTTGAAATAGCACACCTGTATCCCTTGGAACAATACCTAGCAGTGGAATTGCTGGGTCATAGGGTAGTTCTAGGTTTTTGTTTTTAGTAAAAATTGTTTACTTTATTAGGCCACCATGGAAAGCCCATTCTTTTTTTTTTTTAATAGTTTATTGTCAAATTGGTTTCCATATCACATCCAGTGCTCTTCCCCACAAGTGCCCTTAAGGTAATTCTAGTTTTAATTTTTTTGAGGAATTCCCATATTGTTTTCCAGAGTGGCTGCACCAGTTTGCATTCCCACCAGCAGTACAAAAGGGACCCTTTTTAACTGAATTCTCACCAACATCTATTGTGGCCTGAGTAGTTAATGTAGGCATTCTGACTGGTGTGGAGGAGTATCTCACTGTGGTTTTGATTTGTATTTTTCTGATGATGAGTGATGTTGAGCATTGTTTCACATGTCTGTTAGCCATCTGGATGTCTTCTTTGGAGAAGTCTGTTCATGTCTTTTTTTTTTTTTCCACGTTCTTTTCTTCACTAGGTCATTTGTTTTTGTGTGTTGAGTTTGGTAAGTTCTTTATCAATTTTGGATACTAATCCTTTATCTCATGTCACTTGCAAATATCTTTGCCCATTCCATCATTTGCCTTTCAGTTTTGCTGGTTGTTTCTTTTGCCGTGCAGAAGCTTTTTATTTTGATTAGGTCCCAAATTCACATTTGCTTTTGTTTCCCTTGCCTCCAGAGATGTGTTTAGTAAAAAGTTGCTGCGGCCAAAGTCAATGAGGTTTTGCCTGCTTTCTCTTCTAAAATTTTGTTGGCTTCCTGTCTTATATTTAGGTATCTCATCCATTTTGAGTTTATTTTTGTGTATGGTGTTTGAAAGTGGTCCAGGTTATTTTTCTGCATGTCGCTATCCAGTTTTGCCAGCCCCATTTATTGAAGACAGTATCATTATTCCATTGGATATTCTTTTTTGCTTAGTTAAAGATTAGTTGTTCATATGTTTGAAGGTCTATTTCTGGGTTCTTGATTCTGTTTCATTGATTTGAATGTTGGTTTTTGTGCCAATACCACACTTTGTTAATGATTAAACCTTTGTAATCCATTTTGAAGTCTGGGATTGTGATGCCTCCAGCTTTGGTTTTGTTCTTCAGGGCTGCTTTGGCTATTCAGGGTCTTCTCTGGTTCCACACACATTTTAGAATTGTTTATTTACTTCTGTGAAGAATGCTCATGTTATTTTGATGGTAATTGCATTGATATGTAGACTGCTTTGAGTAATGTAGACATTTTAACAATATTTGTTCTTCCAACCCAGGAACATGAAATATTTTTTTTCTGTGCGTGCATGCGTGCGTGCGTGCGTGCGCGCGTGTGTGTGTGCCTTCTTTAATTTCTTTCACAAACTTTCTATAATTTTCAGTGTATAGATTTTCCACCTCTTTGGTTAGGTTTATCCCTAGGCATTTTATGGTTTTTTGTGCAATTGTATATGGAATTGATACCTTGATTTCTCTCTGATTGCTTCATGATTGATGTAAAGCAATGCCACTGATTTCTGTGCATTGATTTATGTTCTGTAACTTTGCTGAATTCATGGATTAGTTCTAGCAGGTTTTTGGTGGAATCGCTTGGGTTTTCTATATAGAGTATCATGTCACTTGTGAAGAGTGAAAGTTTGACCTCCTTCTTACCAATTTGGATGCCTTTTATTCCTTTGTGTGTGTGATTGCTGAGACTAGGACTTCCAATACTACATTAAATAGCAGTGGCAAGAGTAGACATCCCTGTCATGTTCTTGACATTAGGGGAAAGCTCTCAGTTTTACCCCATCGAGGATGATATTAGCGGTGGGTCTTTCATATATGACTTTTATGATCTTCAGGTATGATCCTTCTATCCTTACTTTCTTAAGTGTTTTTATCAAGAAAGGATGCTGTAATTTGTCACATCATTTCTCTGCATCCATTGAGAGTATCATGTGGTTCTTGTCCTTTCTTTTATTGATGTGATGTGTCACATTGATTGTTTTGCACATATTGAAACAGTCTGAGTATCAGGCATAAATCCCGGTTGGTCATGGTAAATAATTATTTTAATATATTGTTGGACCCATTGGCTAGTATCAGGTTGAGGATTTTACCATTCATGTTCATCAGGGAAATTGGTCTATAGTTCTCCTTTTTAGAGAGGTCTTTGTCTGTATTTGGAATCAAGGTAACACTGGCTTCATAGAAAGACTTTGGAAGTTTTCCTTCCATTTCTATTTTTTGGAACAGCTTCAAGATAATAGGTGTTAACTCTTCCTGAAATGTTTGGTAGAACTTCCCTGGAAGCCATCCAGCCTTGGACTCTCGTTTTTGGGGAAATTTTTGAATGCTAATTTGATATCTTTGATGGTTATGGGTCTGTTCAAATTTTCTATTTCTTCTTTCAGTTTTGGTAGCTTATATGTTTCTAGGAATTTGTCCATTTATTCTGCATTGCCCAATTTTTGGGCGTATAATTGCCTATAAAATACTTTTATTTTTTGTATTTCTGCAGTGTTAGTTGTATTCTCTCCTCTCTCATTCTTGATTTTATTTATTTTGATCCTATCCTTTTTGTTTTTGATTCAACTGGTTAGGAGTTTATCAATATTGTTATATCTTTCAAAGAACCAGATCCGGGATTCCTTGATCTGTACTGCTCTTCTGTTTTTGTGTTTGTTTTTGTTTTGATAGCATTGATTTTTGCTATAATCTTTATTATTTCCCGTCTTTTATTTGCTATTCTTTTTCCAGCCCTTTACGGTGTAAGGTTAGGTTGTGTATCTGAGTCCTTTCTCCCTTCTTTTTGACAGCCTCGGTTGCTATATACTGAGCTCTTATGACTGCCTTTGCTGTGTACCAGAGGTTTTGAGCTGTGGTGGTATCATTTTGATTGGCTTCCATGTATTTTTTTACTTTGGTCGTTAACTTCTTGGTTAGTCCATTCATTCTTTGGTAGGATAGTCTTTAGTCTCCAAGTATTTGTTGCCTTTCTAAAATTCTCTGAGTGATTGCTTTCGAGGTTCATAGTGTTGTGGTGTGAAAATATTCATGGTATAATTTCGATCTTTTTGTACTTGTTGAGGGCTGATTTGTGTCCCAGTATGTGATCTGTTTTGGAGAATATTCCATGTGCACTCAAGGAGAATGTATAGTCTGTTGCTTTAGGTTGAAATGTTCTGAATGTATCTGCTAAGTCCATCCAGTCCAATGTGTCACTCGAAGCCATTGTTTCCTTGTGGATTTCCTGTTTAGATAATCTGTCTGTTGATGTAAGTGGGGAGTAGGAGAGTCCCCTACTATTATGATATTATTATCAGTGAGTTTCTGTATGTTTGTCATTAATTGATTTATACATATGGGGGGCCTCCATAGTTGAGGCATAAGTGTTTATAATTGTTATGTCTTCATGGTGGGCAGACCCCTTAATTATGATGTAATTCCCTTCTAGATCTTGTTATAGCCTTTATTTTACAGTCTAGGTTGCCTGATATAAGTATGGCTCCTCCAGCTTTCTTTTGTAGATCATTAACATGATAGATGATTCTCCATCCTCTTATTCTCAATCTGAAGGTGACTTTAGGTCTAAAGTGGTCTTTTGCAAAATGCATATTGATGGCTCTTGTTTTCTTATCCATACTGTTATCCTATGTTTTTTTGATTGGAGCATTTAGTCCATTGATGTTTAGAGTGAGAACTGAAAGATATGAATTTCTTACTATGTTTCCTGTAGAGTTGGATTTTCTGGTGGTGTTTTCTGGTCCTTTCTGGTCTTTGTTGCTTTTTTGTTTGTTTGCTTTTTTTTTTTTTTTCTCTTCAGAGAGTCTCCCTTAAAATTTCCTGCAGGGCTAGTTTAGTGGTCACGAACTCCTTTAGTTTTTGTTTGTCCGGGAAACTTTTTATCTCTCCTCTTATTCTGACTGACAGTCTTGCTTCATATTTTTCAGATTCACCACATTGAATATATCCTGCTGCTCCTTCTGGCCTGCCAAGTTTCTGTGGAGAGGTCTGCTGTAAACCTGATCTGTCTTCCCTTGTAGGTTAAGGACTTTTTTTCCCCCCGTGCTGCTTTCATAACTCTTATCTTGCCTAAGTATTGTGTGAATTTGACTATGATATGCTTTGCTGAAGGTCGGTTTTTGTTGAATCTAATGGAAGTTTTCTGTGCTTCCTGGATTCTGATGTCTGTGTCTTTCCCCAGGTTAGAAAACTTTTCTGTTATGATTTGCTCACCTCAGCCCTCTACCCCCTTTTCCTCTTTCTTCATCTTTTGAAACCCCTATGGTTTGGATGTTATTCCTTTTTAATGAGTCACTGAGTTCTCTAATGTTATATTTGCTCTTTTGCCTTAGTTTCCATCTTTTCTTTCTACTCCATAAATTTGTCATCTATATCACTGATTTGTTGCTCAGCTTCATCCATCCTTACCACCATGGTAACCATTCAAAATTGCATCTCAAGTATAGGACTTTTATTTTTTATTTTTATTTTTTATAATTTATTGTCAAGTTGGTTTCCATAAAACACCCAGTGCTCATCCCTACAATTGCTCACCTCCATGTCCACCACCCTCTTACCTCCTCCCCCTTCAGCCCTCAGTTTTTTTTCAGCATTTAAGAGTCTCTCATGATTTGCCTTCCTCCCTCTCCCCAACTATTTCCCCCCATTACCCACCCCCATGGTCCTTTAAGTTTCTCCTGTTACACTTATTAGTGAAAGCATATGGTATCTGTCCTTCTCTGCCTGACCTATTTCGCTCAGCATGACACCCTTGAGTTCCATCTAGGTTGCCACAAATGGCCAGATTTCATTCTTTCTCATTGCCATGTAGTATTCCCTCATATATATAAACCACATCTTCTTGATCCATTTTCAGTTAATGGACATTTAGGCTCTTTCCATGATATGGCTATTGTTGAAAGTGCTGCTATGCACATTGGGGTACCTGTGCCCCTATGCATCAGCACTTATGTATCCATTGGGTAAATACCTAGCAGTGCTATTGCTGAGTTATAGGGGAGTTCTTTTGTTAGTTTTTTTGAGAAATCCCCACACTGTTTTCCATAGCGGTCACACCAGTTTACATTCCCACCAGCAGTGTCAGAGGGTGTTTGTTTCTCCACACCCTTACCAGCATCTAAAGTTTCCTGTTTTGTTCATTTTAGGATTTTTAATTTGTCTTGGCTAGGTTTTACTTCTTTTGTATCCACAGAAAAGGATTCTATGCTTTTTTTTTAAACTCCAGCTAGTTTTCATATTATTGTATTTTAAATTATGGTTCAGACTTCTTGCTTGTGTCTGTATTGATTATGTCCCTGGCTGTCATTTCTTCCTTTGTAATAAATTCCTTTGTTTCTTCATTATGGAGTTGGAAAAGAAATTAATAATGTTAAAAAACTTTAAAAATTAAAAACCACTAAAAAAAATAAAATAAAGGATGCTAGCTCCCAGGTTTGTTTTGGTCTGTTTGTTGTAGAAAGGGTGATAGCATAGAGAATGAAGGAAATGAAAAGAAAAGAGAATAAAACAGGAAAAAAGAAGAAAAGTTTGAAAAATTCTAAAAACTAATGCAATAAAATATCATAAAATGTAATGATTAAAGTAAAACAGAATTTTAAATATATAAGAAAGATATTATTATGATTGAAAATTTAGTAAAATCTTTATATAAAAATGGAAAATAAAAGTAATTTTCCCCTCTGTATTCAAGAATAAGGAAAGAAAAAAGAAAAATTAATCGATGGATAAGTGAACAGAATGAAATAGTACTGAAATTATATCCAATTTCCCCTAGAATTCAAACTATGAATCACTTTATAGTCTGTCAACCAAGTAGGTGGGGAGACTTGTGATGTTCCTCTAGATTGCGATTTGCCTGGTTGGTCAGTGCTTGGTATAGCGACTGAGTTCTGCACTAAATGACGCTGCTTAGTTTACAGGTTTAATCATTGTGGTGTGGGTAAGCGCTTATGTGCATATGCAGAAGGGGTGAAAATGGTGTCACCCAGCTGCCCAGTCTCTAGTATCCGAACTCCCTGTTCTGACTGACTGGCAATCAAACACCCCTCCTTTGTCTCCAGCTTCCATCCACTCCCTGCTTCTACACTGTCCATGGCCACGCTGTCTGCCTGCCAGGGGACACCTTCATCCTGAGTTTTATCTCAGATAGAGCTATTTCCAATCTCTTCACTTCTGAGGGCTCTGCAACATAGACCTGCTGTGACCCTCTGGAGGATGGTCTTGCCAAGCAATGTGTTGGTGGCCCCCAGGCCCCTGGTATGTTTACATGACCGTGCTGCAGATGTCCAGAAACTAGCCAGGTGCCAACCTGTCCCAGAAAATGTATGCACGATTGTGTAGCAGCAGCATTTCAGGGGTTATGGTAAATTACAGCATCCATCTGGCACCAAGCTCCACTCTTAATGTCCTTGTTCCAAGAGCAGCACTGTGGCTATTCTATGGGGTGTGGTGGGATCTTTGTCTCTGGCAAGGCTGCTCTCTACCAACTGTCCTTCCAGCAGAGAAACTGCCTCGCCCCATGTGGCCTGAGGAACCCACAGACTTTGCTGTCTGTTCCTGGGGATTCCTCCTTCCCACCACAGCTCAACCAGGCATTGCGCTGTGGAGTTCCAGACTCTGTGTTCCCTTATTTATAGAGTCTTAATGGAATTTAAACCCTCTCCTTTCTTCCTGTTTTTGTTCAGTCCACCCCTTCTCTCCAGCTGCTTTTTGGGGCAGGTGCTTTTCCTTTACTCTCCCCCATGTCTCTGTCCTCTCTCCACAAGCAAAAACAGCTCCCTGCCATCCACAGCTTCTCTCTACACCAGTTCACTTCTCCAGGCTGTGTACCTGCCAAATTCTGTAGTTCAAGTTGTGCACATTATTGTGTTAATCCTCAGATCAGGTTTCTAGGTATGTGAGATGGTTTGGTGGTGATCTAGCTGCAAGTCAGGGATGAGAGAGGCTAATAACCTTTATGTTGCTCTGCCATCTTGGCATCTTCCCATGTCCATTGCGTTAGAATATTTCCACAGATGCAGGAGGCTTAGAGCACCTAAATACTCTCTTATATAGATGTTTACCAGCTCTGCTCACAATTTTCTCTTTGATGATGCCTAATGGTTATAGGTGAGCTCTTGACTCACGGTCTTTGCACCTGTGACTTCTCTGCCTTAACTGGTTTTCTCAACGTCATTGATGTGGTTCAGATACCCCTTAGTTTCCAGCTCAGAATCCTCTGATAAGACATGACACAGAGGCAGGATTTACTTCCACTTAGAACTACTTTGTCCTGAATTATTTTACTTATTAGGTATAACCACTAGTTGAAACTTCACTTATTCCTTTATTAATATTATATTCCTTCCTCTGGCACACACACACATCATAGACTCAGTCTTGTTACGTTGAAAGACACATTACTACTTCGTGTGATGTTTTCCAAAATACTCCTCAGGAGATAATTTGTTAAAATTTTGGGGGTTAAAAAAATGGTCTCAGGAAATTTATGAAGGAGAACATTGTTTTGATATATGTTTTGATTCAGAACAAGAATTGTGAACAGTTTCAGACCAATGGATAAATGGACTTTTGAGAGTTCCTGAAATTTCTGGTTCATATTCTAGACTGGGAGGGAATGTATAAGAATTAATGAATGAAGCATGTTGAAATCAGAACATTTCTTATAATTCTGTGATCATGTTTGTCCCTTTACAAAGCTCTTGTCTCTGTTCCAGCTGTTTGCATCAGTTACATGGAAGGAAGAAATAAAACACATGTTACAGAATTTATCCTCCTGGGACTCTCAGACGAGGGGGGGCTGCAGTCACTGCTCTTTTGGCTGTTCCTGTCCATGTACCTGGTCACCTTCACTGGGAACCTGCTCATCATCCTGGCCATTGTCACAGACTCCCGCCTCCACACACCCATGTACTTCTTCCTCTCCAACCTGTCCTTTTCAGACATCAGTTTCACCTCCACCACCATCCCAAAGTTGTTGCTGAACATCCAGACGCAGAGCAAAGTGATCACCTATGCAGGTTGCCTCAGCCAGATGTACTTTTTCATGCTTTTTGGAGTATTAGACACTTTCATCTTGACAGTGATGGCCTATGACCGGTTTGTGGCCATCTGTCACCCATTGCACTACATGGTCATCATGAACCCTAAATTATGCAACAGCCTGCTCCTGGTATCCTTTTTATTGAGTGTTCTCAACTCTCTATTACATAACTTAATGATTTTGCCACTAACTTTTTGTGCAGAGTTGGAAATCTCTCACTTTTTTTGTGACCTGAAGCAGGTGATCCAACTTGCTTGCTCTGATACGTTCCTCAATGAGCTGGTGATCTATCTCACAAGTGGATTTCTGGGTCTTGTTCCACTCACTGGCATCTTCTCCTCTTACTCTAAAATTGTAACTTCCATTTTGAGAATTTCATCATTGAATGGCAAATATAAAGCATTTTCCACATGTGGGTCTCACCTCTCAATGGTCTGTTTGTTCTATGGTACAAGCCTTGGTGTGTATCTTAGTTCTGCTACCTCACAGAACTCCAGGTCAAGTGCCATAGCCTCAGTCATGTACACAGTGGTGACGCCCATGCTGAACCCCTTCATCTATGGTGTGAGGAACAGAGATATCAAGCAAGCCTTGAGAAAGTTCTTGAGCAGATAGACATTCTCTGCAAATCTAAATTTTTGTTTCAGGATAAAGTCTTGAGTAACAGGGCTGAAAACCCTATGAGGCCTACATTATGATATTTGTATCAGTTCATAGGCTAACAATCTGCAGTTTATCTCTTATATAGTATTAGGTTGCCATAAGTTTTCCATACATTAGCATCAGGCATTTTTGTTTCTTTTCCCAGTTTATTTGTTTGTTTTGAGAGAGAGAACAAGAGTGAATGGGGAGGGGTAGAAAGAGATTGATGGAATATCGCAAGCAGTGTCCATTCTGCAGCACAGAGGTGGAAGTGGGGCTCAAACTCACAAAATGTGATATCTTGACCTGAATCGAAATCAAGAGTCGGACACTTAACTGGTTAAGCCATAGAGGCACCCTTCTTCTGCACTTCTTTAAAGCTGTTTAGACCTCTCATTAAATTCCATTTCATGGATTTTCTAAAATTTTAAGTTTTATTCATTTTTTTTGAGAGAGACCGAGAGAGAAGGAGAAGGGGGTAGGGGCAGAGAGAGAGGGAGACAGAATCAGAAGCAGGCTATAGGCTCTGAGCCATCTGCACAGAGCCCGATGCAGGACTCAAACCCATAAATTGAGAATACATGACTTGAACCAAAGTCAGAGGATCAATGAACTGAGCCCACCAGGTGCTCCCGTTTCATGTATTTTTAAGAACATATACATAATGTAGCAAATTGAGTACTTATACTGTGATAGGAGGAGGTAGTGGAGTAAATGTGAAATGCTTCTTCTATGGGTTGAAAGCAGCTATATGTTAAAGCATCTAATTTTGGAGAAAAATCATGGAGCATATCAGAAGTTACATACAGGTTTCCCTGGTTTTATGTCAATGTACCTTGAAAGAAATCACATCTGCAAGAGCAGAGGCACCTGGAACCCTGTGTGAAAATTTAGAATAATCCACTTTCACTGTGCAATCTCTAGTTTTCCCTTCCACAGTCCAAAACATAAATTAAGTGTGAAGGTAATAGAAATGCAACTCCTGATGTCTCAGGACTTGATGATCCTATTCTTGGTGATTTTCCTAGGGTTGCATTATTACTTTTCTTTTAATATTTTGGTAGGCAGCAACAGTGTCTTTTGATTTCTGTCAGCACCTCCTATCATAATAGGCTGTTCACAGATCTCAAACCATATATGGCTACTATGCCTCTTGCCACCTGCCTTTTTTCTAATGCTGCATCCCAGAAACTAGGCAGTGATAGCAGGATACACTCATGGACCTAACCTATGCTGTGTGAGACAGAGTGAGAGGAATGTCTCCGTATCACCTGACCCCAGAGGCCCCCACTAGGATTGTAAGCCATAATGGTTATTTCCTGATTTACATTTTTCCAGCTAAAGGTGTAGAGTTACTTTCAAACACTACTGTGCCAACAGTGTTCATGGAACTGTTTCTCCGAATCAAATACAAAGAGAAACAAGGAAAGCAAGAAGAAAGAAAGAAAATAAGTAAAAGGGGAACAGATAAAATGAAAAAAAAAAAAACCCAGCTGAGGCCCCACTTGACCCAGCAGTCAAGTTAAAATTGAGTTGTTTGGACACCTGGGTGGCTTAGTAGGTTGAGCCTCCGACTTCGTCTCAGGTCAGGATCTAATGGCTCGTGGTTCCAAGACTCGCATCAGGCTCTGTGCTGACAGCTCAGAGCCTGGAACCTGCTTCAGATCCTGTGTCTTTTTTCCTCTCTTCCCCTCCCCCATTCATGCTCTGTCTCTCTCTCTCAAAAATAGATAATGTGAAAAAAAATTAAATTGCATTGTTTTTTTCAAGAATTCTTGAAAATCTGTACATAGTTTGGATGTTAATATATTTTCAAGTGTGTGATTCACCCATAGTTTCTCCACTTTATAGGTCCCCTTTTCTTTGGAAACAGTGCCCTTCAGTGCACAAATGTTTTTATTTTGCTGATGTAATTTTTCACTAGCTGCCTGTATCTTTGGTGTTACATCCAAGAAATCTTTGTCCAATCCAGGGTCATAAAGATGTACCTGTATGTTTTATTTTAAGTGTTTGTTGACAGCTTTATATATTATGTTTAGATCTGTGATCCATTTGGAGTCATGTTTGGAGATGTGGACAGAAGGGTCATCTTCATCTTGTTTGATGTCGATGTCAAGTTTTTCCATCAAAATTTCTTGGAAAGATTGCCTATTTACCATTAAAATATGCTGGAAGTTGTCAAAAATCATTCAATCAGAATATGAGGATTTATTTCTGGGCTTCCTCCTATTCCATTGAATTATATATCTGTTTGTATTGTTGATGTGACAGCTGGTCATTTAAAACTTAAAATGTGAGAACTTCTCTGAGGATATTTTCCTCCTTCTCCAACCATTATTTTTATTGAAGTATACCTTACAGAATTATATTAATTTCAGGTATACAATATAATGCATCCACAATTTTATACACTGTTCAGTGCTCATGGAGATAGGTGTACTTTTAATTCCCTTTCTCTGTCTCACCCAAACATAGCCACCTTTTCTCCTGCAACCACCAGGTTTTCCCCTGTATTAAAAGTCTGTTTTTGTTTGTTTGTCTGTTTGTTTGTTTTCCATGTTTGTTCATTTGTTTTGCTTCTTAAGTTCCACCTACAAGTGAAGTCAAATGATATTTGTCTTTCTCTGATGGACTCATTTCCCTGAGCACTATAGTCTATAGCCTCTAGGTCCACCCAAGTTGCAAAGAAAAATTTTTATTTTTTATTTTTTACTTGTAGTGGGGTCCATTGATTCCCTGTTTTCCCATCTACAGTTTTCTTAGACTGTTGTAGTAGCAAAAGTATGTGTCTAACATTGTTTCAGGATGAGTTTTCCACAGGGAGACATTGACCTTGAACATCCTGTCATGAAATCTGCACTGACATTCAGATGTTTTCACAAACACGTGTCAAGCTGATAGCCAAAATATCAGCATCTCTGCTCTGTGAATGCTGTCTAACTGCTCAGGGTCATGTTTGAATTGTCATACTTGCCTTCTGATTATTGGTAGCAAGTATGAAGTCGTTCCCACATTGGCTCCTGGATACTTCATCTTGCAAGGCTCTCACCACTTTCACCTGCAGCAAGATTCAGGAAAATTAGTAGCTTGTTTGTGCAGCATTCACTCATCTCTTGTGAAAGAGCTGTCTACATTTGTATTTTCTTCATCAGGTGCCAGTGCCTCTTCAGGTTAGCACATTGATTTATCTTCTTGTCTCTTGCTCTATTGAGACTGTGAGCTCCTCAAGAGAAGAGACCATTTCTTACACCTTTCTTCCTTCACCTCATGTAGGTTAGTGCCTACTGTAAAGCAACTGATAATGAAGTGTTAGTAAAATCTTAAAGAAGCAAATGGTTGAGTGATGTTAGACATTGCCTACAATGTAGAAGAAAGGAGCAGCAGGAGAAAAGAAAAAAAAAA